>JAHLWY010000372.1:0-101495 GCA_020002185.1 Paraescarpia echinospica | reverse complement strand
ATCAGCAGAGTTTATATATCAATGCTTTACTTTTACATTAATGTGATGTGCATACATCTGTACATATATATATATATATATATATATAACATATATATATATATATATATATATATATAGTGCAGTCCATGTGCAATGTTTTCTTCATAAAGGCCAAGGTCAGAGGTGTTCTGTCTACCATTACATTAGTAGTAGGCCCAATTTAGTGGCGCCCGTGTAGTCAGTCATTTTACCATCATGGTACTTAATAATCTCTGTATATTCGCTAATATAATACCATAAAAATACCATACGCCGTAAATATTATACTATAAAAAATATGGCACCATAAAAATTCCACGGGATATTCTACACTACAATTCCATATAAAATACGGTACACCGAAACAATTCTACCGTATAATCAACAGTACAATTCCACATAAAATACGGTATATCGTAAACATTCTATCGTATATTCTGCAGCACAATTCCGTAAAAGATACGGTACGCCCTAAAAATGCTGTATAATTCTACAGCACAATACGGTAAAAATACGGTACGCCGTAAAGATGTTACCGTATATTTTACTGTACAATTCCGCATAAAATACGGTACATCATAAACATTCTACCGTATATTCTACAGCACAATTCCGTAAAAAATACGGTACGCCGTAAAAATGCTACCGTATATTCTACAGCACAATACCGTAAAAATATGATGTTACCGTTTATTCTACAGTATTATTCCATAAAAAATACGGTACACCATTAATCATATACCGTTAAATTTACGTACTCCGATGGCACTCGTGCTGCCAGTGGTTTTAATGTAATTTTTACGGTACATTTCTAAGAGTGTGGTTTAGGGTTTAGGTTCCATGGTGGCAGTAAACTGATAGTTAACGTCCTTTGACTTTGTCTAACATGTAATGGAACCAACCAATCCACACTGGTTTTCATTTGAATATGTATGTATGTATGTATGTATGTATGAAAGAATGTAATTAAGAAGTTTTTTGAAACATCCAATTTTTTTGCAAAACCTAGCATCCAGATATTGTATAAATACTCGCAGATATTTGATGAAGGACGAAACAGGTATAGCTAGATTCGTTAACATTTTATGTTGATTTTCTGCCCGAGGTGAGTGTCACGGCTGTTGTACTTTCATAAAACTAACCTGTATGTAATATATCCTGCTATTGATGATACAGGGTATATTATACCGCATATATGCAGGTCGATACTCCTTGTAAATTGGCATCGCAATGGCGTGTTTTCACTTCCAAAAGTCCTATTAAATAACAATGAGACTGCTGAAACAGCATCCCACATTTCCTCGAGATACACGGACAGATGATATGTCCTCTTACAAACTTTCCAAATGTCTGGGTTACTCGCCAAATTACACAAACTGTCTGTGAGTATATTATATTGTAAACTACGAGAACGTTGCACGCCCGTTGTCTGGTTGTAATTTGACGATCTGCAATATATATGGATATAAGCATACAGCAAACAGTGTAACGGTCGTTCTGAAAGTGACATACTAATGGTATGCATGCCATACGTTTCTCACCTATAACCTACAGCGTGGACTTTGAATAGAAAACAAATGAGTAAGTCAGATAATATTTGTTTTAGGTACAACTTTGTGTTTTTGTTTGGCGAGCAAATAAAACCGCTTCACAAAGTGAAATATCCGGCTGAAGTGTTCCCGATTAATGTAATGATTAATGTTTGCACGACGCGAGGTTGTGTCAATATATGCGCAGTATGCGTCACATAGCAATTGTTATTGGTGAGTTGGGGGTCAGTTGAATGTCGTGCATGCGCATGGGTTTAATTTCTTTGGAACCCCGAACAAGGTTTGTTTTAATCTTTTGAAGGTAGCAATATACAAGAAAGCACGAATGCCGCGCTACCACGCACATATGCACGCATACGCAAGCACAAACACAAACACACACACACACTCACACACACACACACACACACACACACACACACACACACACACACACACACACACACACATTGGCAACACCAAAACGTAATTGCTAATTTGCTATTTTTTTGCGACGTCGACGTCGACTTCACGCTGAATCGCGCATGCGCCAGAAAACGGAAGTGCTCGCTGGACGTCGGGACGGACTTGTTCAGCGACCCGTGTGGCTACGAGGAGTTCCTGCGAGTCAGCTACAGATGCGTGTCATGTACGTCATTTATAATGTAACATAATCTTTATTTGATCTTTAAAGAAGACTTTTTTTACAACAGGCTCTCATTAATTTGTGAGAAAGTAATATTGCAACATGAACCAATCAAGATTGTTCAAATATATAGTCATTTTCATGTTGTGTCCTCGTTTTGTCTGTTGCTTAACTCTTTTGTAAGTTGTCGTATAAATGCCACTCACACTCGCATTATTCTCTATGCATGTCTCCCATTTAGCCCGTCCAACTGCCTTTTACAAAATTCAAAGTGGTATACCTCTTCCCTGTGATCTTACCAGTTATCACCATTTAATAAGGAATATATTGTATCGTTGTTGGTCAACCGGTAATAAACAGCGATAATTAGGTAAATTTAAAAATTGCAAATGCATAATCTAAAGAGGAAAATAGCTCATAAGGATATCGTTGCGATTCACAAATTTTAGCCAATATCACCACTATCACATGACAAATAATATGTATTTCTTAAAATGTAACATACAGTATTTGACTTGCGCTCCTCTGCCAAAGCAAAAACTTAGGAGGTACCCATGTTCAAAAAGAATGTTTTGAAGGTGCATGAATAAGTGTACTGTTTCGAAAATAACTGTTACTGCATCCGCATAAAAAGGACGCGTAAGAAAATGTGTATCTTTCCCAAACCTCAAAATATTGTCTTCAACCCAACAACTGTATGTTCTGACACTAACTTTTAAGCTGCAAGAAACCCCCAAAAGAGGGTACAACTAAAGACAACCCCAGCTACGCTTTTGTGTAAAACGACGGTGAAAACAATTGTGCCGATTTCCCGATTATCGCCCGCAGCCCGATAAGATACTGTGAAATCCCCGATAATCACCGCAAACCGAGATGTTACTGTGCGTGTTGGTGTTGTGCAGCTGAGATGATCCTACTAATGAACGCCGAGTGTGTGTGGAAACTATCTGTCCAGGTCAGTAGCTCAAATACCGTGGCCATATTAGCGTCGTTAATACTTATTACGCCGGTGTATGGGTCTTTTGTCGAGCGGTGACAGAGTGTTTACTGTTGTAGCTTCGAGTGCTAACCCCGGGCACGAAAAGTGCGGCAGGAAACTGTTCGTGTCGACGAATTAGTTATGCAAATTTCCTAACACAACCGTTATGCACGCCCGTCCAGTTGTATCTACTCATACACGTTGACTCTCTTCTGGACCGAGTGTTTGTATTCATCGCACGTTATCGCGGGTGCGAAATTAAATATCCCGATTTTCAGGCTACCTGTTGTTTTCTAAAACGATCTCTCATTATCAAAATGGATTTGCCGCCATTCTCCAATTAATTAATCTGGTTGAATCACAATTTTAATTTTGGTTAGTTAATAATCATATCATTAACCAATCCTCTGGTTTATGTTGCATATAATTTATCTTCTAATTTTCGTATTTTTTGCGTGATAGCTACTAGTGAAATAATAAGTTAGCTGTATTGTGAAGCCTCGTGTCGCACTAAGTTTATGTAAATACTCAACTGTTATTTGTTAAATTGGAACCCTTCAAGTTAATCGATAGACTCCTTTAAGTTTATAATATTTTATAAAGACACGTGATATCAAATATCTGCTGTGCAACGTTGCACCATGGCCGCAGAAGAAGTATGATTTCATTGTCAACAGTTTGCGTATTCAATTGTTTCAGACGGTCTTTTAATAAAAAAAGACACGTCAACACAATGAAATGTGCCAATAGTGTAGCATTTTATTTTCTTACAACAATGTTTTGACCAACAGACAGAAGGCAAGAACGAATGCCTTGCATAATAGTTTATTAGGTGATTTGCTTTAATCGAACACTTATGTACAGATAACAGAATTGCACATTTGTGATTTATATACGAGAATGTGAACTAGGAACGGCACACACAACTTGTCAATACCACGCATACGATAAGAGCATACTATGTAACTATGTATTTACGTTCATCATGGTCACGTCATGCTCTTGCTACACGTTCGTCAAGAGTCAAAACGACGAAATAATTTTCGTCTGCACTGCACATTAAGGGTTGCTGAATGTGGTAGAACAGCCAAATAAAAAAATATTGGGCACAATTTGAAGAATAAACAAGCCGGATACAGATATAATATAACGTGAAAGAGAAATTTGGAACGTTTAGTCACACCAAGAAAGTTCTTGAGGGATGCTGAGGACGTCCGAAAATAAAAAGAAAAGAAAGTCTATCAACATGGTTTGGAAAGAGCGTCACAGAACTACTATAAAATACAAACAACCGAGCGGTGTGAAGGCTCAAGATCGCCAACGCCTGCGACAGACACGGCACTTAGAGGAAGAAGAAGAAGAAAACGAGGAGGATGAAGAAGAATGCATTTTAAGTTTGACTCTTCAGATTTGATCAGTGTAGCCAGCTTTATTGCCTTCGTTGCAACCATCAGAACAGAAGTCTATGTACAGCCTGAACTTCTGCATTATCGCAAGCAGTTGACAGTATGGCTGAGGATCCGCTTTATTACGGCAACCACATACTATAACTCGAAATTAGACTTCCTCTGTGTTGATTTCCCAACAGCAACGGGTTTCCTCTTAAAATTCTGTTATACGTAAAGTGAATGAACTATATGGTATATTGTTGTTATCTTACCCGAGCACTAGAAACGCCGGTATATTTACAATAGCTTAGGGTAGTTATCATCGCCAAAATGTGTAACAATTATCCATTATTACCTGAGGCGACATAACGCTTGTGTTGTCAAGTGATCGCTGTGTGCCCGAATAATGTCCAATTATACGCACAGACGGCGCTAAGTTTATTTACCGCTATTTAATTGTGTTACTTTATGAAGTCTCGATGACTTCACCTGTCCACGCAGTACTCTCTTGCATGGAACATGAGCCGCTCGAGGTGATAATGAATACTTTAGGATCCCCTTCGGCAATACGTGATTCTGATAATGAATAATTTTCTATTTGACATCAGCAAACCTATCTGCAATGGTGAGTCGTCTGATGAGAACGACGAAATCAACGAACGTCGAAATGGATACGACGATGCGATGGACATGGCAGCAGAGGCTGATGAGATAATCTTGGACTCTACAGATGAGGAACTTGCGAAAGTTAATCGTTTCAGGTATGTGTGTCCAAATGTATTTCTACAATTTATGAGTGCATACAATAATGATTATGAGTGGCGTCCGTGCCTGTGATATCGTTTAAGCTTTGTTTACATATCTGAGTGCTCGTGCACTTAGTCTTAGACTCGAGTTAGACCGACACATTGTCACAATGGCAAAGCTTAAATTAAGCTAGGCTTAATTAGGTTAATGGCATTCGTAGTTTAATATGTCCCATTCATCTTCCTTAGAATAACGTATATGACAGTATGACTTAATACTGTTAGTAGTTATATTCTAATGTAATATTGAATTTAAAAGTTTCATGATTTACGTGGTATTAATTAATGTTTTTTGTTTTATTATGCTATTTCAAAATCATTACATTTCGTTTCAGATGCTCCTGCAAGCACAACAAGGGTGAACCCTGTTATACCGTCTTCCAGCCAGAGCAAATGGTTGACATGAGGCTGAAGATGGCTGACTTTACACCAAATGAGACAATTATTACAACTCAGTAACAGTATCAACTGTTATTATGATTAATTTCACATAATTAAAAAAAAATTCTGCTGTGTAAGTTGTGGTTCACTTCAAACAGCCATTACAGGGGAGAAGTTAGTTAATAGAAACCCTAGGCTAGGCAGTTGTCTCTTACGACTTGTCCTTATCGACAGCCTTCTCCCTTCATTTGTCATCATCCTTTGCTTTTCTTACATCCAGCTTAATGTAATCTCATTATCTTTATTGTGATCTTGTATATGTAACTAATTAGTGACATGATTACTATAAAAATGTAGTTTTGTTCATAACTAAACTATTATGCCAGTTTAAAATAAACACTTGGTCTTTGTGCTAAAGGGGAGCAAATGCTGATCTTCCTTGGCAAGCTGTCAACGTTGATGAACTTGTCGGAGAGGATTGTTGGGCGACAGGAGACAGCGCAGAAAGTTCGTGAGCACCAACGGATGCTGTACTACGTGGATGGTCACCTGTTGTGCAGAGAGACTTTCAAGTTTATGCATGCGTACGTATTTTATTCTTCATAATAATTATTAACTATACTTGTTTTTAAATCGTTGAAATTATATTTTGACATGCATTTTCGTTTAGCACTGCTGCTTCTATTTTTTGCAAATACGAGAATAATTTTGGAAAGTAATGTTTCTTGTGTATGGGAGTACCTGTTTATAATTATTGATCATGTATAATATGAACTACCAATTGACTTAACACATTTTTGAAATGCCTGCTTTGTAACTGTAAAAAAATTTACTTAAGTTTATTTTCCAATGTAATGCCGCAATGTAATCATTACAAAATTTATGAAGCCAGTGGGAAAATTCCTGTAATAATTTTTTTGCATTAGCCTAACAAACTTGTAATAAATAACCAGCCGTTTGCCCATATCTACATTATGCATACAGATTTAATATATTTTGACTATCAGGATTTCTGTCAGTGGATAGTGAACAGTTTACTTTTATTGTACATCATCAGCCAGAATTGACTAACTGCTCTTCTTCGATGGTACAAGACTGATGTTCTTGTCGCAAAGGAGAAGCGAGCTTAAGCACAAAGACCAAGTGTTTATTTTAAACTGGCATAATAGTTTAGTTATGAACAAAAGTACATTTTTATAGTAATCATGTCACTAATTAGTTACATATACAAGATCACAATAAAGATAATGAGATTACATTAAGTTGGATGTAAGAAAACCAAAGGATGATGACAAATGAAGGGAGAAGGCTGTCGATAAGGACAAGTCGTAAGAGACAACTGCCTAGCCTAGGGTTTCTATTAACTAACTTCACCCCTGTAATGGTTGTATGAAGTGAACCACAACTTACACAGCAGAAATTTTTTTTAATTATGTGAAATTAATCATAATAACAGTTGATACTTTTACTGAGTTGTAATAATGTTCTCACTTGGTGTAAAGTCAGCCATCTTCAGCCTCATGTCAACCATTTGCTCTGGCTGGAAGACGGTATAACAGGGTTCACCCTTGTTGTGCTTGCAGGAGCATCTGAAACGAAATGTAATGATTTTGAAATAGCATAATAAAACAAAAAACATTAATTAATACCACGTAAATCATGAAACTTTTAAATTCAATATTACATTAGAATATAACTACTAACAGTATTAAGTCATACTGTCATATACGTTATTCTAAGGAAGATGAATGGGACATATTAACCTACGAATGCCATTAACCTAATTAAGCCTAGCTTAATTTAAGCTTTGCCATTGTGACAATGTGTCGGTCTAACTCGAGTCTAAGACTAAGTGCACGAGCACTCAGATATGTAAACAAAGCTTAAACGATATCACAGGCACGGACGCCACTCATAATCATTATTGTATGCACTCATAAATTGTAGAAATACCTTTGGACACACATACCTGAAACGATTAACTTTCGCAAGGGCGTTTTTTAACGTACAAAGTGGGGGGCATTGCCCCCAGCCCTTTCGTTTGCCTTCCCCCAGTCAGACCAACTTCCCCCCATTGTACCCCATTCTCCCAAACCAGCCCCTTGTAGGGCTTACGTTTTATTCGTTTATATGAAAGATTAATATAACACATTATTTAAAGCTTTCATATATGCCTAAGGGTTATGACCATAATAATTAATATATGCGTAAGCTGCCCTTTTTACCCATTAGAAGTGCCCTTTTAAGACATTGCCCCCCAGTAAAAATCCACTAAAAAAACGTCCTGGTCTGGTCCAACTGTTCGAATTATCACATACACTGTATCTCACCAAGGAACGATACGTTGTCTTGATCTGCATCAACAACGTTCATTTTACCCCTATCCGAAGCTAACGACCGCGATTCGTGGATTTGCAGTACCTTGCGAAATGTTCACGGAGTACGCACGATTTGCACTTTACATAAAGGGCAAGACATTTTGTGTGTTTCATGTGTCCACGTCGAGTACAGTTCTTTGCAGACTGCGTGTGGGACTGGGCGATGGATTTCACTTTCATCGCTGATTGCGGGCTCGCACAGCACTACGACTGGGTATGCGTGTTTAGTTCACGCATTTGCCGCTCTACTTCCTCCGTTCGTTGTACCATCGATACAGCTTTGGCACATCTTAATCCCGTACATCAACAACGATGCGATCCATCATCTGTGTTGAATTGTCCAGAAATTCACATGTGTCCGCAGATTCGTTCAATGCACGAATAAACTGTTCCGTCGTCTCTCCTTCCGCTTGCATTTTGCCGTATTGCCGCGGTGAAAAATAGTAATCAAACTCTTTCCTTACACTGGTGGGCCTATACTTAACAATTTCATCTGCAGGGAGGCCAATAGTGGAACATTATTTTATAGACTCAACCCTTGGTCCCATACTGTACAATACACACTCAATTTGTACACTATCTTCTTCCTTGTCAAGTTTGAAAATCTTGACCACCGATTGATCCACTTTGACCAATTCTCGGGAAGAAAGTGAAACTCATTTGGCGGATTAAACTTGGACCCCATTGTTTTGGGTTGCAACATGCAACAACTTCGACTACTGGTCGATCCGCGAACACAGAATACGTCTATTTTACTACTACAAAGCTGACTACTGTTGTCTTGTTTGTTCGCTCGGTGGCGCCACTTGTAATTTCACGTCACTCGCTGATCCAGAACAAAAATTTGCACTTAAAAGTACTTACTTGAGTTCCATAGACTTTCTCGGTATGCCATGCGGTTTTTTGTGTCGTTCGTTCGATTCACCAATCGGGCCATCATGTTACGTTGGGTCTACTAGGTAAAATATATAGGCATAACTCGTATCACATAACGAATGCCGACCGGCAAGGCACCGAGAGTGTAACCGGAACTATTTATTTTTTAGTTGTTTCCAGCACTCGGCAAAGTTCTATTAACTGACTAGTCTGTATATATTGTGGTTACAATGTTATGATTTTATGAGGTCTAATTCAACTAGCCAGCCTTTTTCAGAACATTATCGCCAGGCTGACCTTTCTATGCTGGCACTGAGGGTGGTCACTGCCATGGTGCTTGTCGTCCTCAGCGGTTCTTTTACGTCCCAAATTGAGACGGGACCGACATTAACGTGATCTCCGAGTCACAAGGGATACATAGTCCCCAATGTTGAGAGCCAGGTTTTTACACCAAATATACCATACCTGACCGGTCCAGATATTGAACTCGAGGCGCCAGCATGTCAGGCGGATGTGCTAACCACTACACCATCGCGCGACATTACAGAATAAGTACGTCATCAACGTAACAATGAGTGCATCACACAACAGATTCCATTCATGTCACATCGAACGAACGAACCCTCGATTCACAATGCGAAGTCCTTTCAAGATTCCTTGTTCAAACTGACCGTTTAAATGTAGAGAAGGTATGTTCAATAACTTACACTTTAATTTGCCTAACGATGAAAAGTTATAATAGGCCCTACAACACAGAGGAATTCATTTACAGTTTTAGTGGTACAATTCTTATCAAAATCGTCGTGTCAGTTGAACGCCAGATGCGCCGCAGTGGTAGACATCCGGGGCGGTTGTTGTAGTATAGTAGACATCCGAGGGCGAGTGATGTACTACGGTAGAGATCCGGGGCGGGTGGTGTACTACGGTAGACATCGGGGGGCTGATGATGTACTGTGGTAGAGATCCGGGAGCGGGTGATACATTATAGTATGCATCCAGGGGCGAATGATGAACTATGCATGGTAGACATCCAAGGGCAGGTGTTGTAGTATAACAGACATCCTGGGGCGGGTGATGTATTATGGTAAAAGTCGCGGAGGGCGCGTGATGTACTATGGCAGAGATCCGGGGGCGGGTGATGTACTATGGTAGAGATCCGGGGGCGGGTGAGGTACTTTGGTAGAGATCCGGGGGCGGGTGATGTATTATGGTAGAGATCCGGGGGCGGGTGATGTACTATGGTATACATTCAGGGGTGGGTGATAAACTACGGTAGACATCCAAGGGCGGGTGTTGTAATATGGTAGAAATCCTGGGGCGGGTGTTGTACTATGATAGACATCCGGGGGCAGGTGATGCACTATGGAAGAAATCCGGGGGCAGGTGATGAACTATGGTAGACATCCGGTAGCGTGTGGTGAACTATGATTGAGCTCGGAGGGTGGGTGATGTATTATTGTAGATATCCGGGCACAGGTGATGTACTGTGGAAAACATCCGGGGTGGGTGATGAACTATGTAATACGGCTGGTGGTGTGATCCCACGAAAACAAAATGGTCAGTTGAACAAGTGTGTTATTTCTGTGTTGTTTTTAATGATCTCGAGAGCTCTCGATAGTGTATTTCATGGTCTTTATTGACAGCCATCCATTGACCAGTGGAGTGGCCTCAATGTAATGTATAGAACACGTCCAGATATTATTGAACTCTTATTGTGGTTATTGATTGAGACCTATGCGTACAACGATACATTGACACCCTCCATGCGCACCACCTGACGGCCTTCCTTCAGATTCACCCCGAGGGCGAAACTTTCCAACAAGACCAACGCTAGTCCGCATGTCAGGGTCATATACAATGCACTCACCCCTTCCTCCAGTCTCCCTTCCTCTACACCCCTCCTCCCAACCCTGTCACATGTCAGGGTCAGATACAATTCATTCACCCCTTCCTCCAGTCTCCCTTCCTCTACACCCCTCCTCCCAACCCTGTCACATGTCAGGGTCAGGTACAACTCATTCACCCCTTCCTATATTCTCCCTTCCTTCCGTCTATCTCACCACCACGTCCTGTCCATTGTGTCCTCCTCCACAACTTCTGTCACCTACATGTTTCTCTTTAGCACGACTTCTTCTCCATTCCGTCCTCCTCCACAACCTCTGTCACTTCCATGTCTCTTCTCTCCACGACGCCCTGTCCATTGCGTCCTTCTCTACAACCTCTGTCACCTCCATGTCTCTCCTCACAAGCCGCCCTGTCTATTGCGTCATCGTCCACAATCTCTGTCTCCTCCGTGCCTCTCCTCCCCATGACGACCTGTCTATTGCGTCCTCTTCCACAATCTATGTGACCTGCATGTCTCTACTGACCATGACGCCCTGTCCAGTGCGTCCATCTCCATAACCTCTGTCACCTCCATGTCTCTCCTCACCACGACGCCCTGTCCATTCCGTCCTCTTCCACAACCTCTGTCACCTCCATGTTTCTCCTCACCACGACGCCCTGTCCAGAGAGTCCTCCTTCACAACCTCTCTCACCTCCATGTCTCTCCTCACCACGACGCCCTGTCCATTCCGTCCTCACCACAACCTCTGTCACCTCCATGTCTCTCCTCACCACGACGTCCTGTTCATTGCGTCCTCCTCCACAACTATGTCACCTCCATATATCTCCTCACCACGACGCCCTGTCCATTCCGTCCTCACCACAACCTCTGTCACCTCCATATCTCTCCTCACCACGACGTCCTGTTCAATGCGTCCTCCTCCACAACTCTGTCACCTCCATATCTCTCCTCACCACGACGTCCTGTCCATTGCGTCCTCCTCCACAACCTGAGTCATATCCATGTCTCTCCTCAACACGACACCCTGTCCATTCCGTCCTCATCCACAACCTATGTCACCCTCATGTCTCTCCTCACCACGACGCCCTGTCCATTCCGTCCTCATCTACACCCTCTGTCACCTTCATGTCTCTCCTCACTACGACGCCATGTCTATTGCGTCATCCTCCACAGTTTCTATTACCTCCATGTCTCTCCTGACTACGACGCCCTGTCTATTGCGTCATCCTCCACAATCTATATCTCCTCCATGTCTCTCCTGACTATGACGCTCTGTCTATTGCGCCCTGCTCCACAATCTCTGTGATCTCCATGTCTTTCCTGACCGTGACGCCTTGACTATTGCGTCCTCCTCCACAATTCCTGTCACCTCCATGTCTCTCCTGACCATGACGCCCTGTCTATTGCGTCATCCTCCACTACATATGTCACCTCCTTGACTCTCCTCACCACGGAAACACCATACATAAGAATGTGCTGTATAAGGAAAATAGCTAATACTACCGCTGTACAAAACAATAGTTAGGCCTCATTTAGAATATTGAATTCAAGCCTGGAGACCACATCGTAGGAAGGACAAAGATATGCTAGAAAGAGTGCAGAGGAGAGCAACTAAAATGATACCAAAACTGAGGGATCTTAGTTAAGAAATACGGCTAAAAATGCGGCATAACAACACTAGAGACCAGGAGATTGAGAGGAGATCAGTTAGAAGTGTTTAACATAATGAATGGTTATGAAAATATTGATAGAAATATTTTTTTTCAGTTAAGAAAGACAGAAGGACTAGAGGACATAAAGTTAAATTAGCAAAGGAGCTGTGTATATTAGATTGTATCTGACCCTGACATGTGACAGGGTTGGGAGGAGGGAAGTAGAGGAAGGGGGACTGGAAGAAGGGGTGAATGAGTTGTATCTGACCCTGACATGGGGACTAGAGTTGGTCTTGTTGGAAAGTTTCGCCCTCGGGGTGAATCTGAAGGAAGGCCGTCAAGTGGTGCGCATGCAGGGTGTCAATGTATCGTTATGGACTGAGGTTCCAATCAATAACCACAATAAAGTTCAATGATGTCTGGACGTGTTCTATACATTACATTGAGGCCACTCCACTGGTCAATATATGGATGTCAATAAAGGACCCTGAAATACACTATCGAGAACTCTCGAGATGACTAAAAACAACACAGAAATACCACACTTGTTCAACTGAACATTTTGTTTTCGTGGGATCACACTACCAGCCATATTACATAGTACATTACCAACCCCGGATAGTTTCCATGACGATAATACCCATAGGCGCGGGAACATCTATCGAGGGTTAGAGTTATAACTTGGTTTATAACAGCACTGCCCCCCCCCCCCGTTTTCGGATGTCATGAGTTCACAGCCGAGACATCGGAGAAGTTGAAGTTACAACGGCGTAAAAATGTCAACAAGTCACAGTCGAGCCAACCGAGACAGCCACAAGGTGAAAGAAGATGTGAACATATCTAACGGAGTGGCGGCGAAAAATTGTCAGTGGTGCTAAAGCTCCGGTAGTCTCCAATATGAATTTGGAACCTGTTTAGAAACCTCCAAGCTGTCAATCCTCGGTATGCCCCTGTACATGCAGAAGTGTGTTGGAGTGATTCTAAAATTTCATAGATTTTCGTTCATTGCGTGCTTCAGTCATTGTCGGCGACACCAAACTGAATGACTTGTGGGTCATCAGATACACGTGAGACGAACACTTTTTAGACGCCTGAGTTTGAAATGCCATGTTACACTATATCACCCAGCGTTCTAAACGCATGCAATAGTTGGCATAAGCTAGTAATAAATGTTTCGTCTCGGATGCTTCTGGTTACGGCAGCGCTAAACTGCCACCGACGTATATTTTTCAATTCGTAAGTACGAATTACTAATTCGTAAGTACGAATTACTAATTCGTAAGTACGAATTACTAATTCGTATGCACGAATTACTAATTCGTATGTACGAATTACTAATTCGTAAGTACGAATTACTAATTCGTAAGTACGAATTACAAATTCGTAAGTACGAATTACTAATTCGTAAGTACGAATTACTAATTCGTATGTACGAATTACTAATTCGTATGTACGAATTACTAATTCGTATGTACGAATTACTAATTCGTATGTACGAATTACTAATTCGTATGTACGAATTACTAATTCGTAAGTACGAATTATTATATTCGTCAGCAGATGAAGATTGGCCATGGCAAATCAAGGCACGAAAGACTTTGTGAGGTTGTACTTCTCGTTGGGTATGAACCATAGCGAAATGCTGCAATCACAGACTGTGCGACTATTGTTGCAAATATTAGATCCTGAGGGAGTGGAACTTCGGAGGAGAAAAAAAATACAGAAAATGGGTACATGTGCGAGATGCAACATGCATTCAGATGGGACCATGCTGACCAATACGCGAAGAAAAGTTTCATTTATGGATCAAGCAACCACAACCAACGAATAGAGTGCTGGTGGTCATTTCTGAGAACACACCAATCGCAATAATGGATGGATTTTTCCAGGAATTGAAAGACAACGACAAATTCACTGGAGATTTCTTGGACAAGAACTTGGTGAGGTTTGTCTTCATTAATCTCATCCAGGTTAGTGAATCGACAGCAACTTCGTTGACATTGTGTAGTAATCGTTGGAATACGTTGTGTGCCAACGGTATGTGTGCCTACTACGGTGACTTATATTCCATTTAGTGATTTACGTAACATTTTGATACAGAATTAAACATCCAGAAAGCACTGTTATAAGGTAGTTATGTTGGTAACTTAAAGTGTATGTCCCATTAACAAATGTATTCATACACAAATGTAGCTTCAAAGATGATTAAAACTAACTCGAATAATATATATATGTGTGTGTGTGTGTGTGTGTGTGTGTGTGTGTGTGTGTGTGTGTGTGTGTGTGTGTGTGTGTGTGTGTGTGTGTGTGTGTGTGTGTGTGTGTGTGTGTGTGTGTGTATGGGTGGGTGGGTGTTTGTGTGGGTATGTGTGTGTGTTTATGTTACTGAAGTTAATTATTGAGTTTCAAATGTCAACATTATGCAGATCTCTGTCTCTCTCTCTCGTCAGAAAGAACTAAACGGGATTGCAAAGTTGTGGAATTCACACCGAATTCGACCAACTAAAACCACGACAGCTCCATACGGAAGGTCTCTGACGATGTACGTCTTCCCGCATCTGTACGACACTGAAGATTATATTTGTCCCGTCACAACTCGCCAGTTGCAGGTGTCGATCTGTAAATAGTTTATATTTGTCTATGTAATTTTAGGACCTTTCAGCAGCTACACGATGGAGTGTCTGTATATATTATTTTTCAACCCAATCCATTGTATTAGTTATTACCTAATGTAATGTCTCCACTTTGTGAATACCATAAACAAAGACGTATTTGTTGCAGAAAAATCGTATTTGCCGCATTTTTCGTTATGCGTTGATATAAATATATCGAGTATTATTGCAGGTTTGCCAGGACCAATGCCTACCACCAGGTCCCAGCCCGTGTGATCAAACCGTATTTGATATCAGCTGTTGCATCATGGCAGAACATGGCTGGTGTCCACCTGACGGACCACACAGTGGTGTCATACTGTATGAGAACCTTCGGAATGAGATACGTCAACACATGTGAACTTGTTGACATAATGAAAGTACCAGTATAGCGATTAGTGCACCAATTTAGTGATTAGTGTAGCTATGTAGTGATGCATGTACCAGGACAGTGATGATTGCAGCGGGGTGAGTTTGAATATTGACACAATACCAGAACAATACTGTTAGAATTGGATTTGTACCTGCATCTTCGTTTTTGTGCGTCTGTTCTCCGAAGTTTCGAACATACCAAGCATAACATTACAATAAATTACACATAGTATTATTTTATGAACTGTTTATTTTCCTTCAGTAATAAATTTCTATGAAAAACAAGATATTGTGAACACTTTTCCGTGAATCTCAACAATTGTAATACAAATAACAAATTATGTCCTCTGGTGCGATTACACTCGAATGGAATTATTGCACACTTGCACGGAATATTGCTTACACTATTTGACATCTCAATTCCCTCCAGATACCCTTCAACATTCTTCCAACGTAAAACATTTTAACATAACATATTACAAATAATACAGATAATAGGCTTACATTGATGAATGTATGGTAAAGTGACTAATTGTTGCTGTACAATTTCAGTAGATCGTACGTAGTATTACGTCACGTGGTCGGTAGAAGTATCACTCATTAATGTATTTCAGCAACACTTGATGCATAATATCAGTAGGCAACACCTTATTTGCGTATCTTAGAATGAATTATAATTTCAGTCGTAGTTTCGGAGCATTTTCAGATATTTAGATGTGGTGTACAAATGAACGCCCGACATGATATTCGACACACCATCGTCAGACAATATCGAATGTGAAACCACTGTCTCCTTCCAGGATCCCGTCAAACTCATTTCTCAGTTCTCGATACGCAGTATATGTTGCTGGCAACTGTAACAGCGGACCGCAAGTGTGGGCAACTGGCCGTCGACCCAAACCAACTGTTTGGGTAAATTCTACGTCAGCGCTAAACTGCCACCGACGTATATTTTTAATTCGTAAGTACGAATTACTAATTCGTAAGTACGAATTACTAATTCATAAGTACGAATTACTAGTTCGTATGTACGAATTACTACCACACACTAAAACCAACAAGGGCTGTCAAAATTTCTTCATTTTTTGACAGGGGCTGACGTAATCTGTGTCGAGAAAATCGACGTAGAATTTACCCAAACATTTGGATTGGGTCGACGGCCAGTTGCCCACACTTGCGGTCCGCTGTTACAGTTGCCAGCAACATATACTGCGTATCGAGAACTGAGAAATGAGTTTCACGGGATCCTGGAAGGAGACAATGGTTTCACGCTGGATATTGTCTGACGATGGTGTGTCGAATATCATGTCGGGCGTTCATTTGTACACTACATCTAAATATCTGAAAATGCACCGAAATTACGACTGAAGTTATAATTCATTCTAAGATACGCAAATAAGGTGTTGCCTACTGATACTATGCATTAAGTGTTACTGAAGTACATTAATGAGTGATACTTATACCGACCACGTGACGTTATACTACGATCTACGGAAATTGTACAGCAACAATTAATCACCTTACCATACATTCATAAATGTACGCCTATTATCTGTATTATTTGTAATATGTTATGTTAAAATGTTTTACATTGGAAGAATGTTGAAGGATATCTGGAGGGAATTGATTTGTCAAATAGTGTAAGCAATATAACTATACACGTGTGCAATGATTCCATTCGAGAGCAATCGCACCAGAGGACATAATTTGTTATTTGTATTACAATTGTTGAGATTCACGGAAAAGTGTTCACAATATCTTATGTTTTTCATAAAAATTTATTAGTGAAGGAAAATAAACAGTTAATAAAATAATACTATGTGTAAATTGTTGTAATGTTATGCTTGGTATGTTCGAAACTTCGGAGAATAGACGCACAAAAACGAAGATGCAGATACAAATCCAAATCCAACAGTATTTTTCTGGTATTGTGTCAATATTCATACTCACCCCGGTGCATTCATCACTGTCCTGGTACATGCATCACTACATAGCTACACTAATCACTAAATTGGTGCACTAATCGCTATTCTGGTACATTCATCATATGTCAACAAGTTCTCAAGTGTTGGCGTATCTCATTCCGAAGGTTCTCATACAGTATGACACCACTGTGTGGTCCGTCAGGTGGACACCAGCCATGTTCTGCCATGATGCAACAGCTGAGATCAAATACGGTTTGATCACACGGGCTGGGACCTGGTGGTAGGCAGTGGTCCTGGCAAACCTGCAATAATATTCGGTATATTTATATCAACGCATAACGAAAAATGCGGCAAATATGATTTTTCTGCAACAAATACGTCTTTGTTTAGGGTATTAACAAAGTGGAGAAATTACATTGGGTAATAACTAATACAATGGATTGGGTTGAAAAGTAATATATACAGGCACTCCATCGTGTAGCTGCTGAAAGGTCCTAAAATTACATAGACAAATATAAACTATTTACAGATCTACACCTGCAACTGGCGAGTTGTGACGGGACAAATATAATCATCAGTGTCGTACAGATGCGGGAAGACGTACATCGTCAGAGACCTTCCGTGTGGAGCTGTCGTGGTTTTAGTTGGTCGAATTCGGTGTGAATTCCACAACTCTGCAATCCCGTTTAGTTCTTTCTGAAGAGAGAGAGAAAGAGATCTGCATAATGTTGACATTTGAAACGCAATAAATAACATAAACACACACACACACACACACACACACACATACACACACACACACACCCACACACACACATATATTATTCGAGTTCGTTTTAGTCATCTTTCAAGCTGCATTTGTGTATGAATACATTTGTTAATGTGACGTACACTTTAAGTTACCAACAGAACTACCTTGTAACAGTGCTTTCTGGATGTTTAATTCTGTATCAAAATGTTACGTAAATCACGAAATAGAATATAAGTCACCGTAGCAGGCACACATACTGTTGGCACACAACGTATTCCAACGATTACTACACAATGTCAACAAAGACAAAGTTGCTGTCGATTCACTAACCTGGATGAGATTCATGAAGACAAACCGCAGTAAGTTCTTGTCCAAGAAATCTCCAGTGAATTTGTCGCTGTCTTTCAATTCCTGGAAAACATCCATGTAGTATTGCGATTGGTGTGTTCTCAGAAATGACCACCAGCACTCTATTCGATGGTTGTGGTTGCTTGATCTGCTGCACTCGGAAGACAACATACTTGGTCAGCACGGTCACCTCGAGCTACCTGATATCAATCTATATACTACACACACCGATGCAATTGCTATACAGGAGCGTCATGACGTAAGAATATACCTTCTGCTGTGACTAGAAAGACTCACTCTGTATTCTACTGAGCAATGTGAGTAAGAAACGTTTAAAAAGACTACCGACAAACTTATTATCGCTCACTGTCCACCTGAATTCGGCGGGAACTGGTGCGCACAACCTGCCAGGTAATCAGTCACGCTCGGCCACCTATCTGGAACGCGTGTTACGCAGTACAATGTCACAACGAACGCGCGCCAAGACGTCCTCCACGGGTGAACGCGGTGTCGACGGCGTGTGTGAAAGCCCGCGACCACAAGAGGATTTCTCAATGAAAAAAGCCCTGCTAGAACTCTTGAAGGATGGCACTACCATCCAGACAATCACCACGTCAATCAGTGAAACAATAATCAAAGAACTTCTAAAAACGCCAACTTTCATGGACATTCTCGTCACGTCAATCTTAAACTCTGACAACTTCAACAAAATCAAGGAAGAGTTGTACCAAGCATGCTGCATGGACATGACCAAAACAACCACAGCAATAACTGCAGTTGATAATAAAGTACGCAGGCTCGAACAGGCAAATGTGGCGTTGGCTGACCAGCTAGACAACTTGGAGCAGTACAACCGGCGCAATTGCCTCCTTTTTCATGGCATCCCTGAACAACAAAAGGAGACGACGACCAACGCTGTGATCGACATGTGCAGCATGTCGCTAGGGATCACGCTAGACTACAAAACCATCGACCGCAGCCATCGACTGGGAAAATCACAAAGCGATAAACCACGCACGATCATTGTGAAGTTCGCGCGATACGAACAGCCAAAACAGATCTTCGCAGCAAAACGAAAACTGAAAGAAACAAAAAAATTCGTAACTGAGAACTTAACAAAAAGACGCAGTGTGTTGCTGACGAAAGCGCGATCTGCGGCCGAGCGCGAACTCAAACAACTTGAACGGTAAGTGACTCCCGAAACGAACAACGACTGGTGTAATGTATAATAACATGGCAATATGTATGCAAGCCATGGGCATTCTGCCACCGTGCTTTAGCATTATTAATATGCCTATTCATCCTGTTTTTTTTTTTTTTTTTTTAATCTTTTTTGCTTGTTTTGTTCCCCTGTAACGTGTTGACTAAGCACTCTTTGTCTAGTTTAATGCCAAGGCATAGGTTGTCGTTAAATAGCATGATCCCTGTTATTTTATTCTTTTGTAACTATCGAAATAACACTGTATCCAAACACATTTTATCTAGCAAATAAAATCTCTAAAACAATAGACATACTAAATAAACTTAAACATTTGTTTACCACCTAATACATTATATATTATGTACAATGCTCTTATTCTCCCTCATATTAATTATGGCTTACTTTTATGGGGTCATCAGGCACATCGAATTTTCAAATTACAGAAAAAAGCAGTACGAATAATATCCTTAAGTAAATATAATGCTCACACAAGTCCTATTTTTTAAAAGACTTCAGTTGCTAAAGTTGGATGACATTTATAAAATCCAACAATTAAAATATTACTATAAATTAATTAACAATCTTTTACCCTACTACTTCAATGTTTTTCCAAACACACACATCTATAATATTCACCAGCACTGCACATGTGAAAGAAATAATCTGTATATGTCCAGATTCAAACATGAATTTGCCAAAAAATGCATTATACAGAACACAGTTGAGACAGGTAACAATACACCAAGTATTATCATTAATAAAATTTACACCCACAGTCTGTATGGTTTTTCAACATACACAACAAACATTTTTATTTTAAATTATGAATCTTGTTGTCGTATTCATAATTGCTTTATTTGTAATTTGTAATACGTATTGAAATGTATACCTAAGTATCCATATGTACGTCAATTATTTGTACAAGAGTACATTTAATCAGTCCTTGTATTATGTATGTATGTTGATACACTGAGTAATTATCAACTGTAAAACAAGGCATATGCTATTCTGATTTGTGGCATGTAAATTATGATGTTGATTATATTTATGGGGTGGCTCCTGTGCTAGCGATATTGTATATCTTAATGGGAGTCTCCCGACCTTATTTAGTACTCACGTTATTCATTGTGTATATATCGTATTTATAGGTCAAATAAACTGATTCTGATTCTGATCCATAAATAAAACTTTCTTCGCGTATTGGTCAGCATGGTCCCATCTGAATGCAAGTTGCATCTCGCACATGTACCCATTTTCTGTGCCCATGTCTGCTCTGATTCTCACTGGACAACCCGTTTTATTGCTGACACTGTCTATGTAATAGCTGGCAATCACTTTAGGATCACTGTTTGTGCTGAATGTCTTGAGGCAGATAACAAAGCGAGAGTAGCCATCGATCGCACCTTTGATACAAATTCCATAGGGCTTCAGTTTGTCATATGAATCTACGTGCCAACAAAAATTTGGCCCCTTGTTGAAATACACACGTCTCTGTATTTTTCTTCTCCTCCGAAGTTCCACTCCCTCAGGATCTAATATTTGCAACAATAGTCGCACAGTCTGCAGGATTTCGCTATGGTTCATACCCAACGAGAAGTACAGCTTCACAAATCTTTCGTGCCTTGATTTGCCATGGCCACTCTTCATCCGCTGACGAATATAGTAATTCGTACTTACGAATTAGTAATTCGTATATACGAATTAGTAATTCGTACTTACGAATTAGTAATTCGTACTTACGAATTAGTAATTTGTATATACGAATTAGTAATTCGTACATACGAATTAGTAATTCGTACTTAAGAATTAGTAATTCGTACTTATGAATTAGTAATTCGTACTTACGAATTAGTAATTCGTACTTACGAATTAGTAATTCGAACTTACGAATTAGTAATTTGTGCATACGAATTAGTAATTCGTACATACGAATTAGTAATTCGTACATACGAATTAGTAATTCGTACTTAAGAATTAGTAATTCATACTTATGAATTAGTAATTCGTACTTACGAGTTAGTAATTCGTACTTACGAATTAAAAAATATAATTCGGTGGCAGTTCAGCGCTGCCGTAACTTCCACTACATCGCTGTCTATTAGGACGTTCGAGTTTAGAATGAGAGTTTTCTTCTTTTTGACCAACTGGGCGTCAACGCAGACGGGCTTGGTCTACCGAAAAACACTGTTATTCTTCTCCTAGACCCCTAATAAAATTATATCCTCACCTTATTCACAGGGATAGACCACAAGGCGCTAATGATAGTGTGTTGTCTATGGCATGGCTTCTTCATCCTATGATTAGCATTCTACGTTAGCTACATTTATGTGATTGGAGTATTGTCCAGCTTGGTTGTCAGAGTTGTTCTTGAGCTGAACGAAATTGCCCACGTTTCGAAAAGGTGGTTGGTGCCAGGATCTGAACCCCGGCTCCATCAATGGACAGTCCGGCACTCTAGCCGCTGGACCGACGTGCCTCAAATCACACGCCATATGTGCCAACAAAGGAGGCCCATGGTAATACTCTAACATGTTGCCTTTCCTGTGACGTTTCCAATGCAAGGTTTTCACAAAACGAAGTACAAGACGTTTATTTGGTACACTCAACAAAAATAACTTAGTTTTTGCTATGCCATATTATTGCCCCATCGAAGGCGTAGGTCATTGTAACTACTGCCCACTATAACCGTCACTCTAATAAGCACTCGCTGCTTGTCATTTCGCCGTACGCTACTGGACACAATAGATGTAACGAACATTTTAACATCGTGACGCAACACAATTGATTTAAAATGTTCAGTTAACCATAATTATTCGAGACCCCCCAAGTAGGGCCTACGAACGAATATTCCCCCAGTATCATACAAGTGTCGCCACTAAGCCTACGGAAATTACATTGTCAAGCAAGACGTTCCAGATGGAAAGTGGGCAAAGAAGCTATTGTCTTATTATATCGATAGTCAAAATATACACGCGCACAGGACGAACCCATGCACACGCACACAAACACACAAATTAACAACTATTAGAGAGGTACAAATTAACAACTATTAGAGAGCTGTGTAAAACAACACCCGCTAATCACAACATCATACCAACATGACATCAATGTCCATTCTGGCGACCAAGGTCCTGCCATCACCCGGGTGATGGATGTCGTATCAACTGTTAATTGGACATCCGTTTGTCATGTTGCGGTCGTGGGCTTGTTACGGCTGTCTTATATTGGGAACGTCGCCACGTGAAACAACGTCTTGATTGAAGACAGCTAGGTGAGTTGTGGAAGAAACAATAGTGTAAGTTATGGCTACCATTAGGGTTTTTTTGTGAGGGGACAATAGTGTTTGGTGTGTGTGTGTGTGTGTGATTTTGTGCGTGTGTGTGTGCGCGCGCGTGCGTTCGTGCGTGCGTGTGTGTATGTGTTTGTGTGTGTATTTGTGTGTGTGTGTGTGTGTATATGTGTGTGTGTGTGTGTGTGTGTGTGTGTGTGTGTGTGTGTGTGTGTGTGTGTGTGTGTGTGTGTGTGTGTGTGTGTGTGTGTGTGTGTTTGTATGTGTGTATGTATGTGTGTGTGTTTGTGTTTTGCTTGTGTGTGTGAGTGTGTGTGCGTGTGTGTGTGTGTGTGTGTGTGTGTGTGTGTGTGTGTGTGTGTGTGTGTGTGTGAATGCGCGTGCGCGGGCACGTTTGTGATTATCTCCTCCGTAACGCTTTTTAAATTATCAGCAATGAAATACGGAGATAAACAGCAAATCGTTATATTCCATGGCATTGAAGTACTCGATAGTATGATACTCTCTGTTGGTTCATTTGAGGATTCTAAGAAGACATACGCAACCGATTTGTTAGGCGTGATCGTTGGCGTGGTTGTTGAAGTTCTAATTAACGAATGCACCAACTTACATACTACTGATGCTAAACGTAATGCTCTATAATTTCTAACATGTTTTAAACAATCGTTTAGTATTTGCTGTTCGTCCTACTATTCTAACAATTTCTCATGCAGTGACAAGTTCACATTGTTTCAATTGGCTTAATAAATTTATTGTTTTCTTTAGGAGTTATATTCGACTAATCTCACATGTGTTTGCTTAGATAACCTGTTCTGAAGTTTGAAATTGTCTAAACCTTTTATACATTGAATCACAAATAAGTAACTTTACCTTGCCTCCTGCCATTGTCTGTCTCCACACGTGGACATACAATGTTATACCTCTCTCACCAGTTTATGAATGGAACATTATAACCTACGTATTGTTTCAATGCCAGCACTGTGATCATGTTTAAACATAAAACTGATATTCAGATATCGGGCAACACCCAAGGCATTTGAATAAGGAAGCAGAGTCACTGCGATGCATATTGACATTGAACGGATAACGCCATCTGTCGCTGTGAGTTTGGAATATTACAGCGTGTTTTGGATTAATATTTCTGTATTGGAGGCAACTGTCACCGTTCAGACAGCTCCCAGAAGCCTGTTTGATTACCCGCTTTAAACAGGGAGGTGAAATGATGTAACCTATATATATATATATATATACACATACATATATATATATATACATGTATATATATATAAATATATATATACACACATATACATATATATATATATCGCATTTGAATAGTAACGATAGTCAATGAAGTTATAAAATAAGAAGCGTAATAAGAATAATATCATTATTTCAATGCAAAAGATGACCCACCGGACTGACTATGTTTCCTTATTTTTCAACTTTGCTTCACATAAATAATAATAATATATGTTATGTCTTCCTTGTGCACATGCCATCTGGAAATTGTCGGTTTGGCTGATAATCTTGCTAAACCCCTTATAACATTTTACCATGACGTTTAGCTCACTCAACAAGGACATACTCAACAACTACCGTCCAGTCTGCAACCTAAGCTATCTGTAAAAAGTATAGAGAAAATTATTGCGCGAAGGATCATCTCTCATATTTCCGATCAGCGAATGGAGGACTGTTTCCAATCTGCCTACCGGAAGAATCATTCAACTGAAACCGCACTATTGTGTGTAACAAATGCCATGAAAGCCGCTACAGATAATAGACAAGGCACGGCACTAGTTCTTATTGACTTTAGTGCGGCCTTTGACATAAAGAATCACAAGATAATGATCCAGTGCCTTCGGTTGCATTACGGCATTGTTGGCAAGGCGCTTGGCTGGCTGCAATCCTATCTGCAGGGCCGGACCCAGCGTGTGGTCATTCGTGATGCGTCATCGAATACAACTTAAATTGTGTGACATCGGTGACATTGTGTGTTCGGTGCTGGGTCCTTTGTTATTCTCGTTGTACGTACAACCCACTGGCGACATAATCAGGGCACATGTACTTTGTTTTCATCATTATGCGGATGATCTGCAATTGTACTACTATTTTGACCTCACTGCGACTGCGTTGGCTATTATTCTGCGACGTATGAAGGAGTGTCTAGGTATTGTTAATCAGTGGATGACATCAAACTACATGTGCATGAACAACAATAAAACGGAATATCTTCCCGTAGTGCCAAAGAATGCCGCTGCGCTTATTGACGGCAGTGTAATACGCGTAGGAGATGTTACGATTACTGTCTCTTGTTGTTGTTGTGCAACTTCTATACTAGTTTTGCACACTGCGTGACTCTGTCTTTGGTGTCTGATTCCACCGAAATTAACTCTACGACCTGGCTGTTTTTGTTGATGTTGTCCATCCACTGTATTACAGTTGTACACTGTGTGTTTGTTCTTATTGATAACAATGGTCAAAACTGTATATTACTTTATTATAGCAAACATTGCTTTGCTGTTTCTATTTCATTTAATACCTACTATCTACCATTTACATGGCTAACACCGTGAAAGAAAATGATTCACTCTCAAATTGTGATGACATGGATAATATATTTGAAACCTACAAATATACTGAACACAGCAGGTGTCATTTTGAAAAGGATGTCGACCCTGAAAATAATTATTACAACAACATATCAACATCTTGTAAATATTATACAGAACAACAATTCAATAATGAGGTAAACAGAAATTATGATGGTGGTCTGTCTTTGGTACATTTTAATGCTAGAAGTCTCAGTACTAGCTTCAGCGATATATAAGATCTTCTCAAATCACTTGGCTGAGCAAGGACTCATCTCCTTTATATACGTTTAATGATTATGATGCTTTTCATGTTGTTAGAGACAACAGAAAAGGTGGAGGTGTGGTGATTTATGTTAACAAGAAGCTAAATGGGCGATTATGCGAAAAAAAGTCATTAATAGTTGATAACTTACTAGAATGTGTTACTGTTGAATGTGAAATTAACCGACACAAAACTGCACTGATCAGTTGTTTATATAGGTGCCCTGGGTCTAACATGGTTTCATTTAATGACAATATTGAACAATTGTTTAGTCGTATACGTTGCACCAAAACCATATATGTATGTGGTGATTTCAATATAGATTTGTTTAAATGTGATAGTCATAGTGGAACCAAGCTATTTGTAGATCTTATGTACAGTCTTGGTCTATACCCTTTAATTAATAGACCTAGCAGAATTACTACTACCTCTGCAACCCTTATAGACAACATTTTTACTTCTGAACTTGAGTGCAATATTGATAGTGGTCTATTAGTAAATGATATCAGTGATCATCTTCCTGTATTTGCTCTGTGCCATTGTACTGTAAAACGTAACGTGAACGAACATTCTAACAAGTGTATTCGTCATCTTAGCGAAGAAAACATCAAT
Source organism: Paraescarpia echinospica (assembly GCA_020002185.1). NCBI lineage: Eukaryota > Metazoa > Annelida > Polychaeta > Sabellida > Siboglinidae > Paraescarpia > Paraescarpia echinospica. The sequence goes on along the minus strand of JAHLWY010000372.1, from coordinate 74,988 downwards.
GCATTGAAGTGTAACTTAATGCAAAATTCTTGGCATACTGTTATCGGTAGTGAAAATGCAAATATAGCATATGACAACTTTCTTCATGATTTTACACAAATGTACAACAAACATTGTACTGTGTCAACTGTACGACCTAAAGTATTAACAATTAGTTTTTACAAACCGTGGTTTACTAAAGGACTCAGAAACGCATGTATCAAGAAAAATCATTTGTATAAAGCATTTCTGTCATCCAGATCAATTATCTCGGAAACTAGATATAAATCATATAAAAATAAATTAACAGGTATTCTCAGATCCACTAAGAAACAATATTATAGCAGTTTACTCGCACAGAAGAAAAATTACATTGCTGGCACCTGGAAAGTACTTAAAACTGTAATGGGAACACCTCGCTTAGGAAATCACTACCCAGATCAGTTTGTTAATGATGGCATAACCATTAGTAATAAGGAAGATGTAGCGAACATGTTTAACAATTATTTTACTAATATCGGTCCGGAGCTGTCAAAGGATATAACGGCACCAACAAATGTTTCTATTTATGACTACCTAGAAAACAGAAACAGTAACAATTTATTTCTAACTCCAGTTAATGAAGATGAAGTTATCCGAGCTGTGAACAATTGGGAAAGTAAAACATCCACAGATTGCGAAGACATAAGTATGCATTTGGTCAAAGAAGTTATTAACTCCATTGCAAAACCTATCACTTATATTTGTAATCTATCTTTCACTTCTGGAGTATTCCCGGAGAAAATGAAAATAGCAAAGGTTATCCCACTCTTTAAATCTGGTGATAAGTATATGTGCACTAATTATAGGCCTATTTCACTATTACCACAATTCTCAAAAATATTAGAAAAATTGTTCAGTTCTCGTTTAGATAGCTTTATTACCAAACACAAACTAATAAACCCAAGCCAATATGGATTTCAAAAAAATATGTCAACATGTCACGCACTAATAGATCTTGTTGATGCAATAACCCAATCATTGGATGCAAAAAAATATGCTATTGGTGTTTTTATCGATTTAAAAAAGGCATTTGACACTGTCAATCACAAACTGTTATGTAAAAAAATTGAATTTCTTGGTATCCGTGGTGGGGCATTTAACTGGTTAATTAGTTATCTAGAAAACAGAAAACAATTTGTGTCCATTGACAAATGTAATTCTACTGTGCGCAATATATCATGTGGTGTCCCACAGGGTTCGATCCTGGGCCCCAAAACTATTCATTCTATACGTCAATGATATGAGTAACATATCTAATCTAGTAAAATACATTCTCTTTGCAGACGATACTAATATCTTTTATGCAAATAGTAACATCAATAAACTAAACGAAACTGTATGTAACGTTCTGGACCAAATGTATACATGGTTTGCAGTAAATAAATTAACTCTGAACATATCTAAAACCAATTATATGTTATTTGGAAATCGTAATAAAGAAATTAATATCAAAATACAAAATGTTAATATCGAAAGAGTAAGGGTCACCAAGTTTTTGGGTGTGTTTATTGATGATCTACTAAATTGGAAAGCTCATATAAAATACGTACAATCAAAGCTTTCAAAAAGTACAGCTATAATGCATAGATGCAGTCATCTACTTGATATAAATAGTAGACGTATTCTATACAGTTCTCTCTTTTTGCCGTATTTAAATTATTGTGCAGAGATATGGGGAAACACGTACCCAACAAATACTAACTGTATTTTCTTGTTACAAAAAAGAGTAATCCGCATTATATTTGGTGCAAGATGGTTGGATCATACAAACTCACTTTTCCAACAATTACATGTTCTAAAATGTCCAGATATCATAGAACTGAAAACATCGTTATTTATGTACAAAGCTTATTACAGCTGTTTGCCATCAAATATTCAGTGTTTGTTTAATAGACGGGAAATAACATACTCAATGCGAGCTAATCATGACCTAGAACGACAGAGAGTCTGTTCTACCATGCGATCAATGTCTCTTTGTGTAAAGGGAGTGCAATTATGGAATTCTCTATGTGATCATTTAAAAACTACTAATACTATTACTGAATTTAAGCGTAAATGCAAGAACCTTTTATTTGAGAAATATCTGGTTGTGGAAACCTAAATAAAATCAAACACAAATGTAATCATGCCATTGAGGAAATTACAATATGTGTAAAGGTGTGTACTTATGGCATACTTTAAATTTTGTATATGCACATATTCCACTGCATGTTTTCAATTATTGTAGCTAGATGGTTAGATGAATAGCAAATTCGAATAATATAATATTGATGTCTCAAAATACATGTATGTATGTATGTGAATATATGTATGTATATATGTGTGTATACATACATGTATATAATTATATATATAAATACATGTCAGGGGTAAATTTACACAAAAGTCAATGACTTCGTATTTACCCCCTTCAAACATTGTATATTCTCACTTGTATTATAGTTAAACTTGTTTGGTTGTCTTGTCTTGTATATATTGTTATCAATGTTCTGAATAAACGTTCATTCATTCATTCATTCATTCATTCATTCATTCAAGATGTGTTCGTAACTTTGGTGTCATTATGGATCGCCACCTCGATTTTAATAAGCAAGTTTCAAGCATCGTTAGTGTGTGTTTATTTCACCTGCGCCATATTAACCAGATGAGTCATTATCTCCCAACGACGGCAAAGGAACGTGTCGTCAACGCCTTTATTACATCACGGCTTGATTACTGCAATTCACTATTAGACGGCACTTCTGTTAACAACATCGCTCGACTGCAGAGAATGCACAACTCTGCTGCTAGGTTGATCCTACGCCGCCCACGGAATGACAGCGCCATGCCTTTAACAAGATTTAACAAGATTGCCATCCAGAAAATTACTCTGGATGGCAGGTGGACAAGGAAGCCTTTTGGCTTATCGAGAGTCCAATACTTTTTATCTACATGTATCCCGCCTTTTTAAGGTGTGTGTCGATTTTATTTTTAAACATATTCACGCTACTAGCACCAACACAATCAGGAGATAATCTGTTCCATTCATTTACAGTCCTTTGTGAGAATGAGAACTTTCTTATATCTAATCTACACTGCTCCTTTACTAATGTAGCTTCATGTCCTCTGGTCCTTCTATTTTTCTTAACTGAGAAAAAAATGTTTCTATCAATATTTTCATAACCATTCAATATTTTAAACACTTCTATGTGATCTCCTCTCAATCTCCTGGTCTCTAATGTTGTTAAACCACATTCTTTTAGGCGTATTTCGTAACTAAGATCCCTCAGATTTGGTATCATTTTAGTCGCTCTCCTCTGTACTCTTTCTAGCATATCTATGTCCTTCTTGCGATATGGCCTCCATGCTTGTATACAATATTCTAAATGAGGCCTCACTATTGTTTTGTACAGCGGTACTATTAATTCTTTTTTCTTATACGCTATATTTCGCCTAATTAATCCAAGGATTTGATTTCCCTTTGACGCTGCAATTCCGCACTGCTCTGAAACCTTCATATCAGCACTAATGGTTAACCCCAAGTCCTTTTCTTTTACAGTAGTACTTAGAACAGTACCCCCCATTTTACATTTTACCTCTTCATTCCCATGACCTGTGTGGAGGCATTTACATTTCCCAAAATTGAACAGCATTTGCCACTTTTCAGACCATTTGATCAACCTATCAAGATCATCTTGTAAATGCTGTCTGTCTCCATCACTTTTAATCCTTCTAAACACTTTTGTATCATCCGCAAATTTTAACACCTTGCTTGTTATATCATCGTCCAAATCGTTGATATATATTAAGAATAATATAGGTCCTAGTACTGATCCCTGTGGTACCCCACTCAATACCGATTTCCAGTTTGAAGCCTCCCCATCAACTACTACACGTTGTCTTCTGTCATTCAGCCATTTTTCTATCCAGTTTATTATACCATTTCCTATGCCATGGGCCTTTAGCTTAAGGAGTAATCTTTGATGTGGTACTTTGTCGAAAGCTTTTTGAAAATCTAAATAGATGATATCTACTGGTGATCCCTCATCTACCCACCTAGTGATGTCTTCCAAAAAACATAACATATTTGTTAAGCATGACCTCGCTTTTAAAAACCCATGTTGAGATGGGTTTATCAAGTTATGTTTAACAAGAAAATCCACCATGTGATCTTTAATTAGTCTTTCTAATAATTCGCAAATCACTGATGTTAAACTCACTGGTCTATAGTTCTCTGACTTGTTTCTCGAACCTTTTTTAAATAACGGTATAATGTTTGCCTCTTTCCATTCTAAAGGAACCACTCCCTCTTCTAATGACAAATTGAAAACTGTTGCAAGCGGTACGCTAATTTGTTCTACAATTTCCAATAGTAGTTTGGGCGGAATCCCGTCCACTCCAGGTGATTTATTATCCTTCATAGCCCTTATTTTCTTAGCTACCATTTCCGAGGTTACGATTAACTGTTCTAAATAGTCTGAATCTGCCCCCTTGAACTTAGCCTCTGGTACTGGCAGTGAACTAATATCTTCCCTGGTAAACACTGAACTAAAATACTCATTCAGGTCTTCTGCCATTAAGAATCCCTCTGATATTGTATTTCCAGCACTATCTTCTAGAGGACCGACCTTATCCTGAACTTTCTGTTTGCTTCGAATATACGCATAAAAACTCTTACTGTCATGTTTTATATTACTAGCTAATTCTCTTTGAATTTCTAATTTCAGCTGTAGCTTGATTAAGTGCTTCTTTATAAATGTTGTAGTCTTCATCATTTCCAGTACATCTATATGACTTCCACATCATTTGTTTATACTTAATTTTTCTAATGGCTTCTTTCGATAAGTGTTTCTTTTTAGACCGTTTCCCTTGTTTTTTGAAAGGTACAAATTTATCGACTATGCACTTAATTTCACTATTTAAGATATTCCAGCATTCGGTTGCTGTCTTATTCTTCAGTGTGTTATTCCAGTCTATCTTTGCTAAATATTTCCTCATGTCCTTATACCTTCCTTTGTGGAAATTTCTCCTATACTGCTTTTTACTATTCCTTTCTGATTTTACTTTGATGGTAAAATGTATCTGGTTGTGATCACTACTCCCCAGTGGCTCACATATCTTGACATTGTCAGCTAATTCTTTCTGTGAGGACAAAACTAAGTCTAACACATTCTCTCCCCTGGTTGGTTCTAGCACATGTTGAGAAAGGAAACTATCTTGTACTAAAACTAAAAACTTGTGGTCCTCACTCCCCATACTCTGTAGAGATTTCCATTGTATATGCCCATGGTTAAAGTCCCCCATAATAATACAGTTCCGTTTGCTTACTTCCCTTATAGCGTTTTGTATTTTTTCATTCTCTTCTATGCTTATGTTTGGACTTCGATAAACTAACCCAACTGTTAACGTTGAGTTTCCTGTAACTATGTTACACCAAACAGCTTCTTCGCAATCTGCTTCTCTTTCTAATTTTATTTCATAAGCCTGGATAGATTCTTTAATATATAAAATAACTCCACCTCCCTTTCTTCCTATTCTATCTTTCCTAAACATTACATATCCTGTTAGTCCCAATTCGGCATCTGATATATCAGTGGTGGCCCACGATTCGGTTATACCTATTATGTGAGGGTCAATATCTTTATTGTGCGTTCTTCACTGGCTGCCAGTATCACACAGAGTCGACTTTAAGCTATTAGTGTTTACATATAAAGCTGTGCATGGCGATGCCCCGAAATATTTATGCGACCTTGTATGCCCATACAAACCAACAAGAGCCCTGCGCTCTACCAACAATAACATGTTAACGGTTCTGCGGACTCATGTCAAAGCTGGGGACAAGTCGTTTGCGGTCGCCGCGGCGACTTTGTGGAACACTGCCTAATGACATCAAAACGTCTGATTGTCTCTCTACTTTCAAGGCACGCTTAAAGACTCATTTTTTTTCGACTCTCGTTCGTGTCCAATGTGGCATAGTTTAGTCTCTGCATTGATTTGTTTTATATCTCTTATATATTAATTAATCTATAATTTTATATATTTATTTTATACCTACATGTACATTAGTTCAGTTAAATGAATTGACAATGTCTTATTTCTGCGTAGAACTATAGCTATGATCATTATTTTAGTATATTTATTTAATTACTTTATTTATTTATTTGTATTTTACTAATATTAATTTTATTAGAATTTCTTTTAGAAAATGCATGTTTATTTAGCTATCATTATTACCTCTATCTGGGTTGTACATGTTGTTAAGTGGCACGAAAATTTTTTAATTGGATCTGGTGCTATATTAAATAAAATATTTTATTATTATTATTTCGTGATTATGATTCTACTGACTTCCACACTTAAATGCCTTCTATTTCTGTTTGATTTGTTCCAGATTGCTAAATACACTCTTGTATTGCTTCGCTAACCGACGAGCGAAATCTTTTCCAAGGTTCGTGTCTGTTTTCGTTAACGCCGGGACGGTTATACACGTCATGTTCGACATTTTCAAGAAGGTAAGCACATCTTCACATCTTGAAGTAAATGGTTTAAATTCAATTTTCCATGGGGTGGCTCATATTTGGGCGGCCCCGCATAAGTCTTTGAAAGGACTGTTGGTGATGCATCACATTTCTTAATTTAACAAATGCGACGATTAATACAACAAATAACAGGAGCTGTTATCGCCGTCTTTTTCATCTACATTTTGACTGCTCAATAAACGTAGCCAATATTCACATTATAATAAATTATGTCCGAGACTACCTAACACAAAACTCATAGGAGGGATTAGCGGTATCTTGTCCTTCCAACTACACCCACATTGTGGCTCACATAAAAATCTCCTACTGTACACCTTGCCAATATATTGGGGAGTTAAACATATCTTCAGTCCTCACCCAAAACATTTGGGGTCTCAGCTCCTTAACACCTTCCGGTTCTGATGGAAAATGGGAACAGTTTCTGGCGGCCTCACGTGGTCTAGGGAAGGTCACTCTTAAAATAACTATCGGTCCTGTTCCAGCGTCTGCGGACGTGGACTGAAATAAATAAATAAATGAACAAATCAATAACTAAATAAATAGATAAATAAATAGATAAATAAATAAATAAATAAATAGCCCGACCGACCGACCGACTGGCCGACCGACCGACCGACCGACCGACCGACCGACCGACCGACCGACCGACCGACCGACCGACCGACCGACCGATCGATTGATCAATCAATCAATCAATCAGTCAATCAATCAACCAATAAACCATTAAATCAATAAATCGATAAGTTGGTTCCTCAACAGAAGACGAGAGCGATCGTGGCCGAGCGAGTGCATCGCCCATACATTGTGCCGCCCAAGTCGCCGTCCCCCAATCTGTCCGAGTTCAACAGCGCCGAGATACACATCCTCCACGACGTCTTCTCCAAACAGAACGAGTTCGACGAACAGGAGGCAGCGAGGACGAGGTTTGTGCTTCCCCGTTATCACATCTACAACTGTGTCATGTTTGGGACGGGGTAGATAATTAGTGATGTCTGATTCAATATTGTGTGTAACTTAGTAAAATACCAAACACGTCACTCTCTCTGTCTCTGTTTCTATGTCTTTGTATCTGTCTGTCTGTGAGTCTCTCTCTCTCTCTCTCTCTCTCTCTCTCTCTCTCTCTCTCTCTCTCTCTCTCTCTCTCTCTCTCTCTCTCTCTCTCTCTGTCTATATATATATATATATATAATATACTGTATATATATATATATATATATGAGAGAGAGAGAGCGAGTGAACGTATTATATACGTATATATATATATACACATAAACACACATACACACCCACACACACACACACACACACACACACACACACACACACACACACACACACACACACACACACACACATACATATATATATATATAAACATATATATATATATATATATATCTCACTCACTCACTAACTCACTCACTCACACTCACTCACCTACCCACCCACCCACTATGTTCTCCCCATCTCTGTACGTGCGGGCGTGCGACATGTATGTGTGCGTGTGTATGTATTCTGATTTTCAACAGTACTGTTCCCGATTCGACTTCTCGTCTAATTGCGGTGTTCTAAAATGTTTTATTTATTTGCTTCGTTCTTGTAAACACGCAGATTAAAAAATAAAGCCCTATCAGCGTGTTTCTCATCTTATACCCAGTAACGTATATGGTACATGCTCTTTTTCGCCGTGCGCAGGATTCTGGAGCGAGACCTGGTGTGCTTCAAGTCACGTATTCTCGCTCAGCAGAAAGAAGCGATCTCGAAGGGGGCCAACGTCGACGATCCCAGCCTGTGTCAGCTTTGCCTCAAGCCGACCACCACCGGCACCCCGCTCATTGCTTGCGATAACTGCGACAGGCGGGCCTGCAGCTGGTGCGCCGGCTTCAGTTGGTCACACGTTGATGTAGGCGTGAATGACGGAAAGATATGGTTCGATGTGTTCCTGGGTAGTGTTATTTTCTTGTGTTGTAGCATTTCCTGATAGATAAAATGGATACTTGTGTTAGTGTCCAGAGTGGTGTATTTTAGGTCCAGTAAGTTATCAGTTAAGGTATGTTTTCTGCTTGATGCAAGTACGTAATCATAGTCATAGTGGTGGTGGTGGTCGTCGTCGACGTCGTAGTAGTTGTAGTCGTTAAAATCCTCATCTTCGTCGTCATCATCACAAACCTCATCGTCATCGTTGTTGTCGTCGTCCTCTTCTTCATCACGTAAACAGTATATAGTTATAGTCGTCGTCATCGTCGTAGTCGTCGTCGTTATCACAATCCTCATCGTAGTTGTCACTATCCCCCTCTTCGTCTTCGTCGCCGTACTCGTATTTATATCACAACTTTCGAACGTCATCTTCGTCGTCGTTATCATCGTCGTTATCGCAATTCTCACATTCGTCCTCCTCGTCATCGTCCCCATCATCGTCGCACTCCTCTTCTTCCTCCTGTACGACGTCAGGGCTCCTGTCGGTGGAAGTGCCACCTGTGCCGGAAACAACACCGCCTCCATCGCAGCAGTGGCTCGTGGTTCCACGGCAAGGCGGCCGCTCCCACCCTCGGCATATATTGGCTCTATGAGAACCTCGCCAAAATCAACAACGACGCCGACACGGTACGTGCAAGCTTGGGCTGACCGTTTATTGATAGTTTTCCTCAATAATTTCGGAACTGTTGCTACGGTATTCAACCAAACTTTGATTAGACCTAGGTCGACACATAGAGACTGATAAAAACATCATAATTATGATCATTCATATTGCTGAAAGCTGGACAATTGTTTATTGCATGTATGCACAGAGTGAGACTAATAAAATGCCTACTACAACAACAACAACAACTACAACTACTATTATTACTACTACTACTACTACTACTTCTACATATACTACTACTGCTACTACTACAACTACTACTACTTCTACTTATACTACTATTACTACTACTACCACTACTACTACTACTACTACTACTACTACTACTACTACTACTACTACTACTACTACTACTACTACTACCAATCCTACTACCACTACTATTACTACTACTTCTACTAACACTACCATTACTACTAGTATTACTACTACTACTAATACTAATACTTCTACTAACACTATTCGTACTACTATTACTACTAATACTATTACTATTTCTACTACTACCACTACTACCAATACGACTACTGCTACTGCTACCACCACCACAAATACTACTACTAATAATAATAATAATAACAATACTACTACTACTACCACTACCACTACTACTATCACTACTACTACTACCACTATTACTACTACTACTAATACTACAACAACAACAATTATTACTACTATTATTATTACTACTACTACCACTACTACTACTACTGCTACCATTACCTCTACTACTACTACTACTTCTACTACTACTACTACTACTACTACCACTACTACTAATACTACTACAACTACCATTACCACTACTACTACTACTATTACTAGTACTACTACTACTACTACTACTACTATCACTACTACTGATACTTCTACTAACACTATTATTACTATTACTACTGCTAATAATACTACTACTTCTACAACTACCACTACCACTACTACTATCACTACTACTAATACTACTACAACTACCATTACCACTACTACTAGTATTACTGCTAATACTATTACTACTATTACTACTACTACTACTACAACGACTACTACTACCGCTACTACTAATACTTCTACTACTACTACTACTGTTACTACTACTACTGCTACTACTACTACTACTACTACTAGTACTACTACTACTACTACTACTACTACTACTACGGCTACTACTAATACTAATACTATTACTACTACTACTACTGTCACTACTACTACCATTACCACTACTACTACCACTACTATTACCACTACTGCCACCAATACTACTGCTAATACTACTACCACCACTACTACTACTACAACTATTGCTACTACCACCACCACTACCACTACTACTACTACTACTTCTATTACTATTTCTGCTACTACTACTACTAAAACTAATACTACTACAACTACTACTACCAAAAATACTACTACTACTACTACCACTAATACTACCACTACTACCAGTACAACTACTACTACTACTACTACTACTACTACTACCACTACTACTACTACTACTACTACTACTACTACTACTACTACTACTAGTACTAATACTACCACTACCACTACTACTATCACTACTACTACCACTACTACTACTACTACTACTATTATTACTACTGCTGCAAATACTAATACCATTACCTCTACTACTACCAATACTACAACTACTAAAAATAATACTACAATCACTACCACTACTACTAATACTACTACTTCTATTACTACTACCACTCCTACTACTACAACTATTACTACTACTACCACTGCTACAATAACAACAACAACAACAATAGCAACAACAACAACAACTACTACTACTACTACTACAACTACTACTACTACCACTACTACCGGTACCACTACTACTACTACCACTACTACCGGTACCACTACTACTACTACTACTACTTCTAGTAGTACTACTACTACTACTACTACTACGGCTACTACTAATACTAATACTATTGCTACTACTACTACTGTCACTACTACTACCATTACCACACCTACTACCACTACTACTACCATTACTACCACCACTACTACTGCTACTACTACTACCACCACTACTACTACTACAATTATTGCTACTACCACTACCACTACCATTACTTCTACTACTACTTCTATTACTATTTCTGCTACTACTACTACTAAAACTAATACTACTACAACTACTACTACCACAAATACTACTACTACTACTACCACTAATACTACCACTACTACCAGTACCACTACTACTACTACTACTACTACTACTACTACCACTACTACTACTACTACTACTACTACTACTAGTACTAATACTACCACTACCACTACTACTATCACTACTACTACCACTACTACTACTACTACTACTATTATTACTACTGCTGCAAATACTAGTACCATTACCTCTACTACTACCAATACTACAACTACTAAAAATACTACTACTATCACTACCACTACTATTAATACTATTATTTCTATTACTACTACCACTCCTACTACTACAACTATTACTACTACTACCACTGCTACAATAACAACAACAACAACAATAGCAACAACAACAACAACTACTAATATTACAACTACTACTACTTATATTATTACAACAACAACAACTACTACTACTACTACCACTACTACTACTACCACTACTAACAGTACCATTACTACTACTACTACTTCTACTACTACTACCACTACTATTAATACTACTACTACTACAACTACTGCTACTACTACTACTACTATTACTACTATCATTACAACAACAACATCAACAACTACTACTACTACTACTACAACTACTACTACTACCACTACTACCGGTACCACTACTACTACTACTACTACTACTACCACTACTACTACTACTACTACTACTTCTATTACTACTACCACTCCTACTACTACAACTATTACTACTACTACCACTGCTACCATAACAACAACAACAACAATAGCAACAACAACAACAACTACTAATATTACAACTACTACTACTTATATTATTACAACAACAACTACTACTACTACTACTACCACTACTACTACTACCACTACTAACAGTACCATTACTACTACTACTACTTCTACTACTACTACCACTACTATTAATACTACTACTACTACAACTACTGCTACTACTACTACTACTATTACTACTATCATTACAACAACACCATCAACAACTACTACTACTACTACTACAACTACTACTACTACCACTACTACCGGTACCACTACTACTACTACTACTACTACTACCACTACTACTACTACTACTACTACTACTACTACTACTACCACTACTACTACTACTACTACTACTACTACTACTACTACTACTACTACTACTACTACTACTACTACTATTACTACTACTACTACTACTACTACTACTAATACTATTATTACTACTGCTGCAACTACTAGTACCATTACCTCTACTACTACCACTACTACTACTACTAAAACTAATACTACTATCACTACCACTACTACTAATACTACTACTTCTATTACTACTACCACTCCTACTACTACAACTATTACTACTACTACCGCTGCTACAATAACAACAACAACAACAATAACAACAACAACAACAACTACTACTATTACAACTACTACTACTTTTATCATTACAACAACAACAACAACTACTACTACTACTACCAATACTACTACTATCACTACTACCAGTACCACTACTACTACTACTACTACTTCTACTACTACTACCACTACTATTAATACTACTACTACTACAACTACTGCTACTACTACTACTGCTATTACTACTATCATTACAACAACAACATCAACAACTACTACTACTACTACTACTACTACAACTACTACTACTACTACTACTACCACCGGTACCACTACTACTACTACTACTACTTCTAGTAGTACTACTACTACTACTACTACTACTACTACCACTAATACTATTGCTACTACTACTACTGTCACTACTACTACCATTACCACACCTACTACCACTACTACTACCATTACTACCACCACTACTACTGCTACTACTACTACCACCACTACTACTACTACAACTATTGCTACTACCGCTACCACTACCTCTACTACTACTACTACTTCTACTACTATTTCTGCTACTACTACTACTAAAACTAATACTACTACAACTACTACTACCACAAATACTACTATTACTACTACCACTAATACTACCACTACTACCAGTACAACTACTACTACTACTACTACCACTACTACTACTACTACTACTACTACTACTATTACTACTACAACTACTACTACTACTACTAATACTATTATTACTACTGCTGCAACTACTAGTACCATTACCTCTACTACTACCACTACTACTACTACTAAAACTAATACTACTATCACTACCACTACTACTAATACTACTACTTCTATTACTACTACCACTCCTACTACTACAACTATTACTACTACTACCACTGCTACAATAACAACAACAACAACAATAGCAACAACAACAACAACAACTACTACTATTACAACTACTACTACTTCTATCATTACAACAACAACAACAACTACTACTACTACCACTACTACTACTACCACTACTACCAGTACCACTACTACTACTACTACTTCTACTACTACTACCACTACTATTAATACTACTACTACTACTACAACTACTGCTACTACTACTACTACTATTACTACTATCATTACAACAACAACATCAACAACTACTATTACTACTAATACTACAACTACTACTACTACCACTACTACCGGTACCACTACTACTACTACTACTACTTCTACTACTACTACTACTTCTACTACCACTACTATTAATACTACTACTACTACTACTACTACTACTCCTACTACTACTACTCCTACCACTACCACTACTACTATCACAACTACTACCACCACTACTACTACTACTAATAATAATAATAATATTATTATTATTACTACTGCTGCCACTACTACTACCATTACAACTACAACTACCACTACTACTACCACTTCTACTAACACTACTACTATTACTACTACTACAACAACAACTACTAACACTACCACTCCTACTACCACTAATACTACTATTACTACTACTGCTATTATTACTACTACTACTACTAGTAGTACCATTACAGCAACAACAACTACAACAACAAATACTACAACTACTACTATTACAACAATAACAACAGCAACAACAACAACTAATACTACTACTCTTACAACACCAACAACAACTACTACTACGCCGACTACTAGTACTACTTCTACTACATGATAGATGTCGGTGTGTCTTTGCTGATTCAACACACCTCGTACATGTTCACCGAATCCAACAAACACAATTCAACAACAATGGCGACAGCAACTGCATCACGTTTGTTTCCCAGAAGAATTGTCTTCGTCGTCTATGTTGCCTAGGCAATACTCAAGTAATGTGTTAAATGTGTGCAATGGCGTGATTAACCTCGACATTCGTGTTGTGGTTACGAAGGCAATATAACAGCGAGAAAGTGACGGTGATAAGAGGTTAATGTTTACGAAACGAACAAACAAGAAAACCAGAAAACCGACTGGTACATAAGCCAGACAAAAGGGCACAGTAGATTGGAGTATTCATCAACCTGGAAATAATTGTTGAGTGGCTAATTACTGCAGAGTTCTGTATTATGACTTATATTGAACAAATAGGCCAAGTTCATTGCTTGTCTCTTTAGGACTATGCATGGATGTGAGCAGCAATAGGGTCTACTCGAGAATAATTTTCGAAAATGCACGACGTTGACGCAGCTAACACATGGACACATGTATGAAACACTGAAGCTCACGGGAACTAGTCTGCAGCTAGAAGTGGGGCACAACAAGAGACGACACACTACTCAAAATGACGATTGCATGCCAACAACTCAATTTATTACAACTATTCCTTGATGATTGATAATAATTAATCATTAGTTAATACCATAGTGTCTACACTGCCAAAATGTGTAAGATCAGCTTAAATGGATGGGAGCTAGAATGTTTATATATTCGTATTTTTTAATTACACCAGTTTCCACGAAGATTAGGCGAATGATAATCTATATTCATAAATAAACGTGTGGCCCGCTTACCTAACCCATGATGACATTTATTTAACACTCCATTCAAAAGGTTTGCCGGCCCCAGATGTAAACTGTCCACTGATCAGTTTGGGATGGTTTAAGTAGCATGAAACAATCGAAATTAGATTGATTTTTGACGGAATGAAGGTGGCGTGAATAAGAAAATCGCAACCCATCATGGATTATTTTTTGAGTCGCAGATGAAACCTAGACAGTTTTGCGCCCTAGATGCAAAGCTTCTGTGACGAGTAGCATAACAACCATCCACAAAATAGATACGCTAGATAATCTTCTATGGAATAATACACGGTTTGCTGACGGCGCAATAATGTTAGCTGCCAGATAATAATCACAAGTGCCAGCCAATCTCCTAACCATTTCGATCAAATGGAAAATGGTGTTCTGTGTGTATCTGTATGTCTATGTGTGTGTCTCACTCTCTGTCTGTGTGTAACTGTGATCGTGTCCATGAGTGCCTGCGCACGTGATTGCCGAACCGTAAGTTGTAGCAACGATATCGCCATTAGTCAGCGAACATACCCACACTAGCGATCAAAAACATAACTGTGCTTGTGTTGTGTTTGGTCATGGGGCAGCGTGGAGGATGCGTTGATGTCGAAGTGCGGGATTCGTCCCAGGACGGTCGGCGACGTCGCCGGTGTCTGCAGCAGCAATGGTCGGTGTCACAACAACCGCAGGACGATGACATCGATGACGCAGTGAACGTCGAACAGTTCTTGCTGGAGAGCCGCCGGAAGCGCGTGAAGGTATGTTACGTCAGCTGCCATTAGCAGTGCGGGTATAATATGCACGCGCATTCGAACACACGCATACACGCACGAACGTATGTACACATACACGCACACACGCACACACGCACACACGCACACACGCACACGCGCACACGCGCTCACACACTTCACTGATATATATTCATGGATAGAAAGCCTAATGTTAAAAGGTCTATTTAACTTGAAGCACGGCCGCCATATTGCTTTCGCTATTGTTACGTATAATTTAACAAGATTTAATAAGATTGCCACCCACAGAATTAACTCTAGGTGGCAGGTGGACAAGGAAGCCCTTTGGCTTATCGAGAGTCCAACCCTTTTATTTATGTGTATCCCGCCCTTCTGAGGTATGTGTCGATTTTATTTTTAAACATATTCACGCTACTAGCACCCACACAATCAGCAGATAATATGTTTCATTCATTTACAGTTCTTTGTGAAAATGAGAATTTTCTTATATCTAATCTCCTTTGCTAATGTAAATTCATGTCCTCTAGTCCTTCTATCTTTCTTAACTGAGAAAAAAATATTTCTATCAATATTTTCATAACCGTTCATTATTTTAAAAATGTCTAACTGATCTCCTCTCAATCTCCTGGTCTCTAGTGTTGTTAAAGCACATTCTTTTAGGCGAATTTCATAACTAAGATTCCTCAGTTTTTGTATCATTTTAGTCGCTCTCCTCTGTATTCTTTCTAGCATATCTATGGCCTTCTTGTGATATGGCCTCCACGCTTGTATACAATATTCGAAATGAGGCCTCACTATTGTTTTGTACAGCGGTATTATTAGTACTTTTTCCTTATTCGCTATGTTCGCCTAATTAATCCAAAGATTTGATTTCTCTTTGAAGCTGCAATTCCGCACTGCTCTGAAACCTTCATATCAGCACTAATGGTTAAACCTAAGTCCTTTTCTTTTACAGTAGTATTTAGTACAGTACCCCCCCCCCCCCCATTGTATATTCTAAATCTTCGTTCCCATGTCCTATGTGGAGGCATTTATATTTCCCAAAATTGAAAAGCATTTGCCATTTTTCAGACCATTTGATCAATATGTCAAGATCATCTTGTAAATGCTGTCTATCTCCATCACTTTTAATCCATCTAATCACTTTTGTATCATCCGCAAATTTCACCACCTTTGCTTGTTATATCATCGTCCAAATCGTTGATATATATTAAGAATAATGTAGGTCCTAGTACTGATCCCTGTGGTTCCCCACACAATACCGATTTCCAGTTTCAAGCCACCCCATCAACTACTATACGTTGTCTTCTGTCAACCAGCCATTTTTCTATCCAGTTTATTATACCATTTCCTATGCCATGGGCCTTTAGTTTAAGCAGTAGTCATTGATGTGGTACTTTGTCGAAAGCTTTTTGAAAATCTATGTACATAATATCTACTGGTGATACCTCATCTACCCATTTAGTGATGTCTTCCTAAAACATAACATATTTGTTAAGCATTACCTCACTTTTAAAAACCCATGTTGAAATGGATTGATCAAGTTATTTTTAACAACAAATCCACCATGTGGTGTTTAATTAGTCTTTCTAATAATTTGCAAATCACTGAGGTTAAACTCACTGGTCTATTGTTCTCTGACTTGTTTCTCGAACCTTTTTTTAAATAACGGTGTAATGTTTGCCTCTTTCCATTATAAAGGAACCACTCCCTCTTCTAATGACAAATTGAAAACTGTTGCATGCGGTACGCTAATTTGTTCTACAATTTCCTATAGTAATTTGGGCGGAATACCATCCACTCCAGGTGATTTATTATCCTTCATAGTCCTTTTTCTTAGGTACCATTTCCGGGGTTACAATTAACTGTCCTAAATAGTCTTAATCTGCCCCTTTGAACTTAGCCTCTGGTACTGGCAATGAACAAATATCTTCATTGGTAACACTGCACTAAAATACTCATTCAGGTCTTCTGCCATTATGAATCCCTCTGATATGATATTTCCGGCACTATCTTCTAGAGAACCGACCTTATCCTAAACTTTCTGTTTGCTTCGAACATACGCATAAGAACTCTTGCTCTCGTGTTATATATTACTAACTAATTTGTGTTCTTAGCTTCTCTTTGAATTTATAATTTCAGCTGTAGCTTGGTTAAGTGCTTCTTTATAAATATTGTAGTCTTCATCATTTCCAGTACATGTATATGACTTCCACATTATTTGTTTATACTTATTTTTTGTAATGGCTTCTTTCGATAAGTGTTTCTTATTGGACCATTTCCCCTGTTTTTTGAAGGGTACAAATTTATCGACTATGCACTTAATTTCACTCTTTAAAACATTCCAGCAATCTGTTGCTGTCTTATTCTTCAGTGTGTTGTTTCAGTCTATCTTTGCTAAATATTTCCTCATGTCCTTATACCTTCCTTTGTGGAAATTTCCCCTATACAGCTTTTTATTATTCCTTTCTGATTTTACTTTCATTATAAAATGTATCTGGTTGTGATCACTACTCCCAGTGGCTCCCATATATTGACATTGTCAACTAATTCATTCTGTGAGGACAAAACTATGTCTAACACATTCTTACCTCTGGTTGGTTCTAGCACATGGTGAGAAAGGAAAGTATCTTATACTAAAACTAAAAACGTATGGTCCTCACTCCCCATACTCTGTAAAGATTTCCATTGTATATGCCCATGGTTAAAATCTCCCATAATAATACAGTCCCTTTTGCGTACTTCCCTGATAGCGTTTTGTATTTTTTCATTCTCTTCTATGCTTATGTTTGGACTTCGCGATAAACTATCCCAACTGTTAACGTTGAGTTTCCTGTAACTATGTTACACCAAACAGCTTCTTCGCAATCTACTTATCTTTCTAATTTTATTTCATAAGCCTGGATAGATTATTTAATATACAAAATAACTACACGTCCCTTTCTTCCTATTCTATTTTTCCTAAACATTACTTATCCTGTCAATCCCGATCGCAGCAGATTCTCTGAGAAAACTGCTGCCTACTTTCTACTAAGATGGAGGCCATCTCTCATGTACATATCTTCCCTCCCAACAAAGTATCCCCATAAACCTATGAATCCCACACCCTCTTCTTCATACATCTGCTCAACTAGTGCGTTGATCGCCACCCTCTTGCAGTTATTATACGTTGCCCCCTTCCTCCCATTACTGGCAAAATTCCTGAGAGAATAATCTGTTCAACTCTTGTCTTCTTTAACTTCCTCACTAACTGTCTATACTTCTGTATTATCCCAGTTGTTCCCCCCCCTGTCTGCATTATTTGTTCCTACGTGTACTAGTATAGACCCTCCCTTGCCATGACCCAATACCTCCTCTACCCTTTCAGTCACATGTTCTATCCTAGCCCCCGGTAGACAACAACGACGTCCTTCCCCTCACTTAGTGTCTTATCCGTTTTTCTCATGATGGAGTCGCCCATAAACACTCTCTCTTTCCACATTGCCCTCTCAATCACTGCCTCTGAGTAGCTCCTTCTCCGGTTTGCATCTATCTGGTTGTTGTCTTTTCCCCCTGCCGTCTTCTCTCCTGTCACATTCTCTTCCGATTCATTCTTTACTGTCGGTTTTTCTCTTGTCACCTTTCCTCCTGTCATCGTCCGTTTTATCGACTTCTCTTCTATCACATTTGCTCTCACTTCCCTTCGTCCCTTCGATTTTGTCGCCATATTATTTCAACAATGTTACGCGTTGCGTTCACATGCAACACTCACGTTTTCTCACGTACCTATAACAAAACGTGCGCATATTGTCCACAATTCTTAATTTTTCGTGATTATCCCGATAATTTAATTTGAACCTGCCGCCAGACGTGACGTAGGTATTCACTCACCAAATGTGACGCGTAATCACTGCACGTAAATCGTCCTCTCATTTCTATTATCGATGGTTTGGGGAAAGCAAGATGGCCGACAATGACATCACGTAACTACCTCCACATCCTACCCATGTACAGGGGTATATATAGATCAGTGGCACACAAAGACATGCACGCATGCACGCACGCCCGCACACACACACACGCACACGCACACACAAACACACACACACACACATATTGTAAATGCCTTTTCTTGTGTTGGTGCAGACACAGGCTCGCCACCGCACCAAGTTGCTCATTTCGACTTCGTCGAGCGAAGATTATAGCCTGGGACTGCCGTTCGATTCTGCCGATAGTGTGGGCCGAGCCCTCAGCAGCCCACATTCACCCGTCTGTACGCCTTCCTTCGGTCGCCATCCTGGGTCTAGATCGCCGTTTTTCTTTTCTGGTAAACGGTCGGGCGCCACGTCTTACTCGCTGCAACGTTTTACCCATAAGATGGTGCGGGAGTCGGAGATTCGGCGAAGCTTCCCATTGCCAGGGAAAGCAGAACTTCCAAAGAGGTGCGACACATACCATAAAAAAAACTACAACGGTTCCAGAACTTGGATAACTCAGTTGTATAAAACACCTAAATAAATATGATTTAACAACCTATGCCAGTAGTGAGGTAAGATTATGAGGAGATAACATTAATATGCGTGGTATACAGTCCTTAAGACTGCTCAAACCGCCTTACACTTTACTCCCTGCCAGACCTGTTCTTTCGACCACCATTGTAGATGAACTGACACCTTGCCACTGATACTTTTCCCACCAGGACTCAGCAAAGCTCGGGCCTTATTCTCAGAAACAGCACAGGGCTTGACTTGTATAGCTTCAGGAGGTTCCGTGCGCTAGATCATTCGCGCCCCGACACACCGACCTTCCCCCCAGAGATGTGGCCGCAAATGACCAAACACAACGGCACTAGGACGTGTCTGCCAAGCGCCGATAGTGAGGCCTCTAGCGGACACACCCCTAGTCGAGTGTCTAACTGTCGACCAAGTAGGTAGTATTTTGTAAGCTTTCACTTGAACGTTTAACGTAGGATTGCCCGTATGAATACATAAGTTGTTCCTCATTGGTCCCTACTACAAGGGTAAGGTCTAACTTCTATGCTTCTGCACTTCCAATGATGCAATTTCCTTGCGAGGCTTTCTGTAAGCATTTGGGCCAGGTTAAAGAAATGCATTCAAACGGTGTGAAATATAAATCACTTAAACTGCAATAAATACTTATAGTAATTAGACACGAACAAACCGTTGGTGGGTATTTCTCACTCACTCATTTACCCATGTTGGACGTGTGTACTGGAGAAATACCGATGAACCATTCCCTACACACATGACAACGGTATCAAAACAATAATTTGTGGTCAATGCATTTTCCTAATTTTTGTTTGTGACGGATTCCAAATGTGTAGGTTTGCAAAATGCTTCACTTGTTGCAAAGTTGAATTTGTTTCTTTTAAGGAAGATTTCCAACTGCGTGAAGAAACACACAATGGAAGTGAGTGCAGTATTTAACTGCACACGTTCGCTTAGCGAAGTTGCTATACTGCATTCGTATGACACCAACGTTTTAAACGAATGCCAACTAAAGCTGCATCTTCATGGCTGTGTTTGTTCTACAGCGCTATGCTTTCATTGCGAACAGTGGTGTCTCAGTGCGTGGATTTGTTTGTTGTTCAGTGATAAAGTTTGTTTGCCGTTCAATGCGTGGGTTTGTTATTCATTCAGTGGGTAGGTTTGTTTACGCTTCAGTGCGTGAGTTTGTTGTTTGTCAGTGTGTGGTTTGATCTTCAGAGGTTGGCTTTCATTGCAAACGTTTCTTAGTCACACAGTGCGTGGGTTTGTTTATACTTCAGTGGGAAAGTTGTTTATTCTTCAGAGCGTTGGTTTATTTATTGTATAAACTATGGCGTTTTCCCTTCAATGCGAAAGTTTGATTGTTATTCATAAAGTGGGTTTGTTTGTGCTGTGCGAGGGTTTGCATGCGTTCAGTGCGTGGCCTAGTTTATCAGTCAGTGCGTGTATTTGATAGGCTGTTCAGTGCGTGCATTTGTTTGTCCCTCAATGCATACGTTCTGTATGACTTTGACAGGTGGTCGATGCAACTCTGACGGGTCGACGATTGGTGTTATAACGGCCGTGGAGCGGGGAGGCATCGCGGACACGAACGGGCTGTGTCTTGGTAAGACGGTGGCATATACAATACGCTTGTTGAAAAATGCAATTGAATACCCATTCAAATGCAGCCGATATTTTTTTATTTGAGCTGGTTCTGTACACACTTGGATTTGTATGCGACTAGACACTATTTGATTCTAAAATTAACAAATAAATGCATTACAAATATAATTATATGCAATCTAACTACAGTCGAGCAGTGTGCGTATGTGCGTGTGTGCGTGTGTGCGTGTGTGCGTATGTATGTATGTTTTTATGTATGTATGTTTGTATGTATGTATGTAGGTAGGTATGTGCGTTTGTGCTTTTGTGCGTATGTGCGTATGAGCGTATGTGCGTATGTATGTATGTATGTATCTATGTATGCATGTATGTGTGTGTGTGTGTGTGTTTGTGTGTGTGTGTGTGTGTGTGTGTGTGTGTGTGTGTGTGTGTGTGTGTGTGTGTGTGTGTGTGTGTGTGTGTGTGTGTGTGTGTGTGTGTATGTATGAATGTACCTATGTATGAATGTATGTATGTATGTATGTATGTATGTATGTATGTATGTGTGTATGTACGTATTAATAAATGACAAATAGAAAGAGACAGTTTCCTTTTAATATTTTTGATATTGATTGCAGCGAACTGTTTCTGATAAATAATTTCTCATCAGGCGACGAAGTCACGGGATGGAACGGCCAAAGCCTCATTAACGCAACTTACGAGACGACTCAGAGCATCGTTGATTGCTTGACTTCCGACACAACAGAAACGATACTCACGACCGTGAAAAAGTATGTGTGATTGATAGAACAATCTAATGTTTACGTTGATTATGCAGTAATTCGACGTTTAACTTGAATTCCCTTTGTAACTACAACTTGTTTGTATTTTTATGTTTTGTGGAATGCACACATATTGACTAATATTCGAAGCAATTCTTTCTAATCAACTGATCTTCGTAGGATAAGGTGGAAAGTTCTAGCTTCGCTGAGAAGTATCAACATTAATTCTTACTCGACATGTTGTCACGGTTTTTCATTAACTAGGTTTTTGTTTACGGATCAATGTATTTGACACAAAAAGGTGTGTATGGTGTATAGGTAAAACGGCATGAATGTGCTCTGGCGCCAAATGATTGCAGCAAAAGGACTCCGCTGTATATACCCTTAAGTTTTAAGTTCGCCTGAACACGCTATTAGCCATTCTTTAAGTCAATATCCAGATAGATGACATATCTTTGTAATGTTTGAAACATTTTTGTGTTGTTTTTACCATGTATTCACAGTAAAACGATTGTACACTTCAGACAATATTACTGCAATTGTCACGCGTCTAAATAATTCTATGATAATGTGGATGTGTTTGTAACTAATAATCTTGTCTTCAGAAAGCGAAACGTAAGCGTGGAATCTGATCGCCTCGATCAGCAGTATCGATATCCGTGGAACAGCAATCCAGGTTGGTATTATTTGGAGGATCTGACTGAGTGGTGGTCGTAATCGGCAACTGCGATGTTTAGAGCTACCGTTTCGTCGCTGTGCTGGCTATGTAGCAGTACTTGTAAACCCTCGAATTATATTAAAACATTGAATAAGTTGGTACGGCAACTTTTAAACATCTTTCGTAATCTAGGTGTTGTCTTTGACAGCGATTTCAGCTTTCACCAGAACATTTCTCAGTATGTAAATCCTGTTTGTATCATATTCGTGATTTCCGTCGAATTTGTCTTTATCTACTCCTAAAACAATATCAGCAGCTCTAATTAGCAGTCGCCTTGACTACCGAGGGTACTGCAACTCACTCCTAAACAATATTGCTAAAAAGGACATAGCTAAACTTCAACGTGAACAGGATTGTTTTGCACAAGTGGTACTAAAAGCACTTCGTTTCTCTCCATCTCTGCCCCTACTTAGACAGTTACACTGGCTTCCAGTTGCATATAGAATAAAATTCAAGTTACCTGCTATCACATATCGTGCCCTTTCTACGTAACACCCATCCTATTTGTCTAGTCACTTTCGTTTTTCCGATATCCCCAGGAATCTCAGATCATCTGTTTCACAACTTTTTCTTCCGAAAACCAAGCTTAATATTGGCAAACATGCGTTTTCTGTAGCTGCACCCATAATCTGGAATCAAATCCCTATCACTTTGAGATCATTTGAGACTATAGCTACATTTCATTAAAAAAAACTAAAAAACTATTTATTTGAAATTGCATTCCCACCCTAACTTTCGACGGTTCTTTGCTCTAGTGACGACTCCTGCTCATTCCTGTTCACAATTTTGTCATATGATTCTTTTATGTTGCGCCTCTCAGCTCAGATTCGTGGGGATATAGGCGCTATATAATTATTATATATTATTATTATTACTGTTAATAAACAAATAAAATCGTTTTACTGTTCGCGTGGGAACGATAGGGCATTTACGTATACAGCAAACTTAAGTAATATATCTATGTCAAAAGAATTCAACTTTAGCGTAGGAAAGTCAAAGGGCTTTAAGATTACGAGCGAATTCATGATCGCGCACACCCGCGCACATTTACGCACACGCGCAAGCACGCACACACGAGCAAGCACAAACACACATACACACAGGAATTATGTAATATAACGATGCTTTGTGTTGGTAGCAAAAGGCGCCACATATGAAGTCTTGCAACACCTTCAGCGTGTAGTTCTGTATAACTCGGTATAGCTCTGTATAACTCGTCTCCTTTTCTGTTTCGCGGTTGCAACAGAGTATGGGACAATGCGTCGGAATACCGCTGGAAATCGTTCAAGTCCTTCACATGAATTGATGCATCTTGAAGAATGTAATCTACAAGTAAGACACGGACAGAACGTGGCTCCTTCTTGGGGTGTATCGACGATTGTCTATGCTGTTGGGGATTTTCAGCGATTAAACAAGGGATGATGCAGTATTACCTCGGATGTGGTAGCACGGATGACTCATAAAAACATATACAACATTTATTCAATATTGGGGGCCAGCACACACACACGCACACATTCACACACACACACACACACACACACACACACACACACACACACACACACACACACACACACACACACACACACACACACACACACACACACCACACATACCCACACACACACACACACACACACACACACGCTCACATCGAATGACAAAAGTACGCTGCCTTATAACATACTCTTGGTACTAGGCAGATTTCCGAGGATACTTAGCGGATGTTTTTTGTTGTATGTATTTTAAAGACTAGTAAATGGTGGAACAAGGGAAGAATAGGAATGCCGTTAAACGACACAACATGATATCCGGATTTATGAGGATCTGTTTCAACTACACAAAAATGCGGCATGTCTGATGTTGTTCTGCTACAGGCGGCTGCGACGTCTAGCGGCAGTAAGCTAGAGCTAGTGGTGACATACGACAACGAGAGAGCCAAGTTGACAGTGAAGGTGTCCCGAGCGACCGGCCTTCCGTATCGACCCGGATCAGACAAGGAGCTACCGTGCTGCTTCGTTCAAATGTATATGCACCCGAAATCAAAGTATGTATAACATGTATGTCCAGTAATAAATTTTCCCTATCCCAGAATTTGTTTAAGTGTCGCACGCACGCACGCACGCACACACACGCATGCACGAACATTCACAAACACCTATACACACCTTCATACGTACTTACACTCATGCATGCGGACACGCACGCATACACATACACATACAAAAAACACACACACACAGACATACGCACTCTCATACACACGCACGCCACGCACGCACGCCACGCACGCCACGCACGCACACACACACACACACACACACACACACACACTATATTGTCCCTTCAGATAAATAATGATATACCTTACACTGTTGTTTCTTCCTTCAGCGGCTTCGAGTCCTTCCGAACAAAGACGGTTATGTTCAACAACGAGCCGCGATGGTCGGAGACATTCACTTATTCAGACTTCTCTCCGAACAAGGTTAATGAAACTACTTGGCCTTACAGTGAATAACCAGCATAGAAATACATACATTATTTATGTATCTTTATCGCTAGTGTAATTGGCATTACTTTACAAATTAATAATAACAATAATAAATTCTTAATTTATCCATTTACTGTGCGCCATATATCCGAGTAAAGACTGCTCAAAATGGTACAACAAAGTAAAATGTAGGTCAATATAAACTGAGGTAAATTAAGATATGACAAGTTAAGACCAATCTGTAATAACGTGCTCACAAAGGCAAGGGGTGATATCACTAGAGCAAGTGCGGTCGTTTTACCTTTCATAGTGGAACATTTGTATAATCCGGGCGATGCTGCGAAGCTGGCAATATTCCATAAGGTGGGTGTAGCTTATATACGTGGCCATCGATATGGAGGAATCGAACACACCAATATCATGGAAGCACAGTTCCGGAGTGATGGAGACAGCCACAGACGTCGATGTTGACATTCACGGGAAGCTGAGAACGTTTCCGATTGTTTACAGCGGAAATCATTATCGCTTCAGTTTTGTTCTCGTTGAAAACAGATTGTGGCATCCACGCCTTTAAATCACCGGTGCTGCGGTCGGCGACTCGTACAACATGAGCCTGCTGATCGCGAGGAAATTAAATTTACACTGGACGTCGTCTGCGTATGTGTGATAGCTTCGTTGATGACGTCCGAAAACTCTGCTGAGCCCAATACTATATACAGTAAAAAGTAAGGGTCACCCATAATGCACGATACAATCATATCTTGCCATCCAGCTTTAATTCTCGTCTCCCATCCTCGTTGTTGTCTCTCATGTTCTATTGTTCCTCGCCAGGTTGTCTTTGGGCCACTCCGTTTGTAACATATGCCGTCAAAAACCATTGTCTTTCTCAACCAGGTGGAAACGCACTTTCTCGAGGTCGTTCTGTGGGACTGTGTAGCCAACACGTCGGTCATGTTTTTCGGCGAAGTCTTGCTCGACCTCAACCAAACCTACTTATCGGAAGACGCAGTCTGGTACAGGTGTGCGTAGGGTAGTTACTGACGTCTTGTAGTCCGGCCTCAGTGTGTGTGTTTGCGTGTGGGTCTGCGTGTTTGCGTGTGTATTTGTGAAGGAGGGAAGGAGGGAGGGAGGGAGGGAGGAAGGGAAGGGGAGGAGGGAGGGAGGGAGGAAGGGAGGGGGGAAGGGAGGGAGGGAGGTAGGGAGGGAGAAGGGAGGGAGGGAGAGAGGGAGGAAGTAACGAATGAATGGAAGGAAGGAGGGAGGAGAGAGAGAGAGTGACGGAGGGAGGGAGGGAAATGGGGAGAGATAAGGAGAAAGTGAGAGAGGGACATAGAAGGGAAGGAGAGGGGGGAGAGAAGGTGTGCGCGTGTGCGCGTGTGCGCGTGTGCGTGTGTGCGCGTGGGTGTGCTTGTGTGTGCTTGTGTGGGAGGAAGGAGGGAGTAACGATCGGACGGAAGGAGGGAGGGAAGTGAGTGAGAGAGAGACAGTGAGAGAGAGAGAGAGAGAGAGAGAGAGAGAGAGAGAGAGAGAGAGAGAGAGAGAGAGAGATGGGGGAGAGGGAGAAATGGGGAGAGATAAAAAGAAAGTGTGAGAGGGACAGATATGGGAAAGAGAGGGGCAGATAAGGAAGGTGAGATGTGTGTGTGTGTATGTGTGTGTTCGTGCTTGTGTGTGCTTTTGTGTGCTTGTGTGTGCTTGTGTGTGTGCTTGTGTGTGTGCTTGTGTGTGTGCTTGTGTGTGTGCTTGTGTGTGTGCTTGTGTGTGTGCTTGTGTGTGTGCTTGTGTGTGCTTCTGTGCTTGTGTGTGTTTGTGTGTATATGTGTGTGTGAGCGCGCGTGAGTATGCATGTACATACGTGCTTTTCCGCGTGTGTGTGCATGCATGGTTTATGTCTTTCGTACGCAATCTATGCTTTTAGAGTACGAGTAATCTTTATTTAATATTTCAGCCTATTTGAACATGATGAAAACATTGGTCCTGTTCCGCCTACCACTCTGCTGGTGCCATCCATCTCCGGCCATCTAACACCACGTACACCTGTCCACGGATCGATGTCAATGGGTACAGGAGAACGCTTCAGCTCGACAAGACTTGGTAGGCCGAGGAATTCGAGCTGCGCGGCTAAGCTAAGAACGCCATCTCCTGATATGGCCAAAGGAATATCCAAGAGATGCTCGTCTTCCGGTAAGGCCCGACACTGCGACCATTTATAACTGGTTTGTCGTTCTACATTTTTATCACCCACATCCAAAACCAACAAGCATACCATCATTATTACAACACAACGTTTCTATAGTAATCATTATTGATCTTTGTAAATACAACCCAACACTGTCTTTGTTTAGTCACATTAATTTAATGTTTCCTAACATGCCCTGTATTACCTGTAGTTTGGCAGAAGCAGCTAGCGGAGTATCATGTATTATAATATATGCCCAATCTACCTACTTACCCTAGTTCTTCTTTATTCTGAGAAACCTTGACCGCTGAACAAAAAAGCATCCGCAAATGAACAACCGTTCAAAGCAGGCATACTCGTATGATTGTTAACGTAGCAAGCAGAAAAGAACCCTCGACGTTGACATCCTGAAAAACACTAAATACACTGAACACCAAAGCTTTGATATATTATGTGGTATGACTGTGTAAAGATAACTGAACAACAAATGGAGATTAGAAACGTTAGCGTCGATTCAGACTTTTGTGTCTCGTAAAGCTTTGTTGCAGAGAATGCGCGTAACTGCGCCTGTGCGTTGTATATACACTGCATATGTGACCAAGTACGGTCCCATTTTGTTAGTTGGTTTCTAAAACTGAAAGCAATGTGTATATACGAAAAGGAATGATTAACAGCGAAACTTGATGTGGTGTCAGATAATTTATGATATATGTATGTATATGTATTATATAAATATATATATATAAGTATATATATATACAAAATTATATTATTGTCTATATTATTTGTTGGTACTATTGAGTTGGATAAGTATGCTATGTCAATGAAACAGAACCAACATTATAACAATAGATATATATATATATATATTTATTGTCCCAATATTGTGCAATACAATATAGTAATTCAAATAAAACATACATATAAACATATAAAGTAAGCATTAACAATGTAACGCAATAGTTATTTAGATTGCGTTTGTACAATATGTTGTGTACGTGACACCTATTAAGACTAACCATACAAGGTATGATCACGTTTGACGCATAAAATCATAGTATATTATGCTGCGTTACACTTCAACCGTTTTAGTCCCACTTTATTGTAATAATGCCATGGTATTTCCAAAGTTATATTACGCAACGAGAACATCTGTATTACTTCAACACTCCACAACAATTCATAGATATCTACGTCTGTCGTGATATGCTGTGTCTTGTTTCCTTGCTATGCCAGAAAAAGAAGTCGACTCACTCATTAACGTCGTGTCTGTGCCCGACATCAATAAACCTCAACAGTGTAAGTACACCAAACGACACCATCATAATACTACGCGCACAACATTAACATACAATTAATTTATATATTTATTTGTGTGAACGTTTCATATGAAACATTTCTTTAATTACAATACCAACTAGTCGTAGTGATACATCATCTGGATTTTATCGTATCATAATTGTGACGTCATGATTATTTGGTTGTTATAATATATGTCATTATAGGAGCCACGACAATATTTGTATAACATGTACCATTGAATGAACGTATTGTGTCATAGTTTCGATAATAAACCGTCATCATCATAATTATTATCATCATCATCATCATCGTCGTCGTTGTCATTATCGTCATCACCATTATCATCACCACCACCGCCTCCATCATCATCATCAACATCATCATCATCACCGTCATTATCATCTTCTTCATCATCAACATCATGTGGTCGCCACTCCTACAATATGGTTAACAGTTTTCCTATATTTTTACCTGCCATGGCATAGGTACCAGGTAGAAGCGACTGACGCTTTTTTACTATCTCCTTTGAAACATACACACACACATTTGAATCTACAGATTTGCTTACGTTTCGCAATGGCGGCAGGTGGAATCGAACCCACGTTCTCGCAACTGACAGTCTGGCGTCTAGCGGAGTTCTACCGCCCGTTTGCCGTTTTCCGCCAATGCCTAGGATACTACTTAATGCTAGGGATACTACCAAACTGTTGTTCTTGATACGTCAGCTTTACCAGATATTCCAGTGCCTCAACCAGAACACCTTGCAGTGGTCCCCTAAAATCATTTATATGTATTTTGCGTAGTCCATGTCATCTAGTAAAAACATCCACTGGGTGTGGACTTCACACCAGCATGCCTTTTCAAAATCCAAGATGGCCGACAAGATGGCCGCCGAAATGCTAGAAATGGCATAACTTCTGAACGAATTGACTTAGGACGGTGATCTTGTGGTCTAAACATAGATTTATGGGGGCTAGAAATTGATTTCAGAGGTTTCCATCAAGATTGGTTGAGCTCTTATTGCAAAAAATAAAAAATGGCTGCCAAAAGACTGCCGGAATGATAACAATACTTAAAATCCTTATCAATGACACAATTTTGGAGCTATGTAATACAGATCGATGATATTGGTAATCCGGGCCAGGGATTCCGATTCTGATGTATTCATGACGATTCGAGGAATCCCTATGCTGCCAAATGATTATATGTCAACCAAAATGAATGTCTGAAGGCTAAATATCTGAAGCCAACAACTGTTTATGATTCCCGCAAAATCCAACATCAGCCTCTGGCTGACATTTTTATGGTCAAGCGCAACAGGTGTAAACGTAAACACTGTGGATATAGCTTCGATTCTCGCTATATGTCATCCAAAATCAAGACAAATTCAACAAAAGTACATCGAGTCATTGTCAGGGGATGTAAAACACGGTATTTGCACATGATAGGACTTGTCGGCGGAAGAGATCCGTACGAAATCGCGAAGAAAGACTGTTCGCATGACAAGTCGCGATGGCCAGAACTCGAGTATTTTGACATTGTGAACTACCTAGTTTACTCACTAAGTCACTACACCATGGACGAAATGACGAACTACAAGTCTTTGGAATCGTACTATTACTTTTGTACACGGATGGGTGGTGATGTGTTCGACATCGTCATCAATAAATTGCACCCGATAACAGCTTGAGTGAGTTATCCGCGAGTGGTGGACTCGGACCGGTCAATCACTGTTTACACGATTGACCGTTATTAAGTTGTTTTGTCCTACCAGTAATCATGGCGATTGGCTTGCAGTTACATATGATATATCTCACTTGTAATGCGCTACCAAACAAGTAGTTACTTTTAAAATTACATAACAACTATATTCAGCTGACCCTGACAGTGACAGCTGTCACGCGATCAACATTCTCAATGCTATAATATAGGCAGCCAATAACATGGTTGTATCAAACAACAGCTAAATAGGAATTTTAAATTGTTTATTCATTCCATTCTGTGTGTTGTCTACTTTACAATAAATCTTATGCAACTGTTTTACTCACATGTCACACTGTATCATATTAATGAGTACATCAATGCAGCAACACTGCCACACATTTCTTCCGAGATGTGTTTCTATTGGAACTAGTGGGAACATATTTCTCACGCCCATCAAGTCTGCCAGCAGATAATTACTCGGCAGACACACAAGCTTCTGACAGTTTGGCAATATCTGCAGATGCACTGCTGAAAGCAGTTGAGAACACAGTCCCAGCATCTTCAGAGGAACTCATCTGTGTGTGTCAGCGTCCATACAGTGGGGAGTATGAATCTATCATAGGGAGTGATAATGACTGCTGTCAATATGATTGGCTTCATTGTTCGTGCATAGCCATCACAAAGGCACCAAGTGGTACATGGTACTGTCCTGAGTGTCAACCACTGATCGACATTGCAAATTAAAGGAACTTGCCACGTAACTATTTCAATAGTATTACGTTGACATTCTAACATACACTGTACATGTATTTGCATAGCAATAATGTTACAGAACACACGTTCAAACCCTCATTCCTGTAATCGTCCTGTTATCAATACAACAATTCTGACTAGAGCAGCTTTACAATGTTATGGTGCTTGTAGGAAGACCATGTTTGTGCTCTTTATCATAACAAAACCTCAAAGCAATCAATAATGACTGCTACTTTTACCCCAAAATGTATGCGGAATAACATGGGCATTGTTAATCGCAGGGAATCCCTATCGAGCCACATAACAAGGGGATGCATACGGTCAAACGTGATTGCAATAACAGTTTTGAATGTGCGTGAAACAGTCGTTTTATAAATATTAAACCGATATGTCAGGTCTTATACAGACAGGTTCAATCTCAATTGCACCAAGACAAGAATCAGTTTTTGAAACTGACTGAGAGGACATTTTGCGTGATTAGTAAATATGTGGCGAAATTAAATCAAACACAGCATGAAACACAGAGAATGAAGGTAGACATGTATAGAAGTGTATCTTCTCGCCATTCCTGAAACACATTGTTCGGTTAGTTGAAATACTTCGTTTTCTTCACGAAGTCTTATGTTCTCGGTTAGCAGCCTCTGCATTTCTGCACGCATCTGGTGCGAAATGGTTGCATCATCATCATTATGGGGGTCATATGCAGATTGTATCGCTGTTGCAGCTACTACGACGTCTTCTGATTCCTGAAGGGAAGAATTTTCTGTTAATTCCGGAAGGGCCTCTGCTGCAGCACAAACACGCTTCTTGTCATGTCTATGATTGTTGCGAGCATATCTCGGGGTAGTAGGTGTAGTTGGTGTTTAATAACCAAGTCGGACAGACGGGGTCCAGCCTGGATTAGTAGTGTCGTACAATGAAGCTGGTTTCCATGAGAAAGTAAATAAATAGAATAATATAGGGTTCAATAGATTACTATGAATAGTCAAAATATATTGTTTCACAGTATTGCCTCATATTGAATTTTTTAATGAACATTGTTGATAGCTGAAATCTTAATGTCCTCACCTTTTTAGTTTGCTGGGTTCAAAAGTACTTTTTGTCCATGACATTTAATTGTCTATAAATTAAAACTCTTCAAAATGTGTAAACAGGAAACCGAAAATTAATCAGTTTTAAACATGGAATAATTCGTGGATCTGTAAATCACTACACTTGCATGTGACCACTCGCGCATTGCAGTCGTGATTACTTCATGTCACGTATATTGAAGGAGGAGGGGCCCCGTCATGTACCAATGACAGTGATGTGTTGCCTACCACCTCTACCTAGTGTACTCTACACGATCTGTTCTACCATATTCAGTATCCTGACACATTTCAGTTCCATTGTATCGACAATACTAAAATGTTACCTGAACCAGGGGTTTACGGGACGCAAGATCCTGTGTCCTGTACGCATAGAAACAATATCCGGACGCGTTCAAAATAATCGTTGCGTGCCACGGGACGCCTGCGTATCAATGACATATAACAAAAAATATATGTTGAATATCAATGCCTTTAACTTGGTAGTTTATTACCGAATCAGTTCGTTTATTATTTCTTTTCACGATTCCTTCCAAATAACAATTTCCGTAGGCGTATCCTTCCCAATTCTGAAGGGTGCCTAATCCTCCGTGTGGCGCCGCCCTGCGCGTACTTTTGCGGAGGGCCTCTAGGGACTTATTTGAACCAGAATACCATTCCAATCCGTGCGCAAAGCGATGAAAACAAAGCGACATACGAACATTCTTTTGTATAACTAACCGCCTATTGTCACCAAACAAATGACGGGCGTTACGGTGACAATAGAGAGTGCAAGCACTCCGATCCCGACTCACATCCCGGGGCCGATCGCGCCAGTCGGTTGTCCAACAATCGAACTGATTCGATACCTGTGTTTATGCCATCACTTCACATTGTTTCAGATATACAGTACATTTTTTAAATAAAATATTGATTTGAGAGACACTTTTGAGGCCGAAATAGCGCTCCGATATGCATCAAAAAGCGATTTATTAGTATTGCTTGTTTCAAGTGCGGCGTGCAGTAACCCGCGACCGCAGCTACTGTTTCAAATGGGTTATCAGACAACCATACTGTCATTGCTAGTGTTATCGTTTCTATATCTCCATTAGAGTCGAAGCACAATGTGTCTCACAGAGCCATTCACAAGACTGACATTACAGCTTTAATGGCTGAAATCCTTAAATCTGACCTTATCACAGATCCAAAAGAACGTCTATCTGACTTATATAAACAGTACTGTCAAGTACTCAATGCACAACTTAAAGAAGATGCACCTATAAAATCCACATGTGTGCCAGAAAGGCCTCCGGTTCCATGGATGACTTCCGAAATTATATTATCTAAAAGGCGTATTCGTTATTTAGAGCGTGTATGGCGCAAATCACGCTCGCCTTTAGACAGGTTGCGCTATGCTAAGCAATAGCACCTCTGTAACAGACAAATGGCCAAAGCCTAATCAGATTATTATACAAATATGGTCATAAATAAGTATGATAATCCGCGTCAGTTATGAAACTCTATCACTAATTTTCTACATAGACGATCTGCTCCATCGCTACCTGATCATGTATCAATTAAGTCACTATGTGACATATTCTCTAGTCACTTTCAGAATAAGATTAGTATTATTCGTTCTGCTTTCCCACGTCATACTTTAAGTAATGTCAATGTGGATTTTCCACAAGTAAATTTCTACGTGTATCATTTGAACCTGCAACAGTTAATGAAGTTAGGAACATAATTATGTTCTCTCCAAATAAATCTTGTGAATTTGATCCATTTTCAATGTTATTGCTAAAATCATGTCTCGATACATTAATTTGACCTATAACAAATATTTTAAATGCATCACTTTGCTCTGGCTGTTTTCCTTATGATTTCAAATATGCCCATGTCAATCCATTTCTTAAGAAGTTATCTCTGCCTAAACAAGATCTTAACAGATATAGACCTATTTCTAACCTCAGCTTTATTTCCAAAATACTAGAAAACGTTGTACCAAGTCGCTCTCACATTAGCACAGATTTCTTAACCAATATGTCACAATCAGCAACAAATTATAGACAGTTTCATTCAATAGAGACTGCCCTCGTAAAGGTTCACAACGACATTAACTTGAACATTAATAATGGTAAAGTGACTTCAATTACCTTACTGTCTATGTCCCTTTTGACACGATTGATCACAACTTCTGGTTGAACGCTTATTAAAGTGGTACGGCATATCTGGCACGGTTCTAAGCTGGTTTTCTTCATACCTAACTGATAGATACCAAACTATAAAGATTGGATACTGCTTTTCGGTTTCACTGCCAACTTTATTTGCTGTTTCCCAGGATTCTGTTCCTGAGCCTTTGCTTTTTACTCTTTACACCACGCCACTATGCTCTGTTATACAAAGACATAACTTGGATCATCATCTTTATGCTGATAATACTCAGATCTACATTTTGTTGGCTACCCCGGATACAAATCGCTCCCTTAATCAAACTTAATGATTGCCTCCAAGATATATTCCACTGGAAGACTACGAGCAAGTTGAAATTAAATGCAAATAAAACTGAATTGATTATTATTGGTACTTCAATGCAGCGAAGTACACTTGATGTTTTTTTCATATGCGTATTTTGAATCAGCATATCACGCCAGCAACCTCGGAATCTAGTAGTGATCTTTGATAGTAACTTCCATTTCCGATAACACGTATCTTATACGTGTCGGTGCTGTTTTTTTTATCACATTCGTGATCTTCGCCGTATTCGCCGGTACATGTCATTTTCTGTTGCTAAAACTATTGCAACGGCGGTTGTTAGCAACATACTTCACTATTGCAATTCCCTCCTTTATAATATCGCTAGCAAGGATATACCAAACTTCAACGCGTCCAAAATTGTCTAGCAGTAGTTACAAGATCTCCTCATTTGTCTCGCTCTGTACCACTTTTGAAGTATTTTCATTCGCTTCCTGTACGATACGATATAATATTTAAGATATGTACCATTACATACCAGACACTGTCCAGTAAGCAACCATCTCATTTGCATTCATAGCTTACTCCTGTAATAAAGCTTCGATCATCTAGTTCTGACCTGCAATTGTCCCTAGAATCAACACTAACATTGGAACTAGGTCTTTTTCTGTTGCTGCACCAACTCTTTGGAATATGCTCCCTTTTAGTGTTATATCAGTTGAAAATATTACAAAAGTCAGTCGTCACTTAAAAACTTATCTTTACAACCTTGCTAATCTTGCTACATAGACCTTTAAAGTTAATGAAAAATACTATAATTTCAGGAAAACTTTTTGTATATATATATATCAGACCATTTACCCAACTTCATCATTATCCAAGACTCATGACATCAATGACAGACCTAAACTGAGCAAATTTAGTGAAAATAATATATCAAATTTCACTCTGGAACTGGAAAATATAATTTGGGACAAAATTATGACATGTTAGGACACGGATGAATGTTATGATATGTTTGTAACCAAATACGATACAATTTTCAAAACATGTTTCCCACTTACCAGAATGTGAATGAAACGCTTCAAGGAAAAAAGTGGATGAATAAAGGCATTAGAAATAGTATTTTAACAAAAACTAGGTTGTATATGAAATATATCAACAGAACAAATGAATACAATAAAACAGAATACCGACAGTATAAGAATAAGCTTACAACTATCATACGGCAGGCGGAGAAATCATATTACAGTAGCTTACTCTTACAAGCAAAACAGTCAACAAGGGAATTGTGGAAGATATATGCGGAACTTGTGAATAAGGGCAAAATGAACATGCACAACATTAAAAGGCTGGTCGTCAATCATATAGAATTTAACGCAATGAAAGTATTACTAATAAAATGAACCAATATTTCGCGACTGCAGGTAAAGAATTGTCAAAGACATATAATCAGGGAAACGAATATAGACAATTTCTAACTGACCTGATACGCAATACTATGTTCCTTTCACCAGTTTGTCAACAAGTGATCAATGAAGTTAACAAGGTAGCGAATTATAATGTATCATATATTTATAATGTTCCTTTAAACAATTGACATGCAATTTCATTCATAAACCTCTGACTTACATATCTAATTTGTCGTTCTCGGAAGCCTCAGTTCCACGAGCATTAAAGGTGTCAAAAATAATACCTCTATTTAAGAAAGGTTGAAGGTGTGAACGATGCAACTATCGACCAATTAGTCTGATGAGTGTCTTCAATAAAATCTTAGAAAAGGTAATGTTGAAGAGGTTATTAGACTTTATGGATAAAAATGACGTAGTGTCCAAACATCAATTTGGATTTCGTAAAGATCATTCGACTACGTTAGCGATTATTTGAAATAATATAAAATATTAGAAATTCTCTTGACGAATTAAATGTTGGGGTATATCTTGACCTATTTAAGGTTTTGACACCGTTAATCACGATATATTGT
Source organism: Paraescarpia echinospica (assembly GCA_020002185.1). Taxonomy (NCBI): domain Eukaryota; kingdom Metazoa; phylum Annelida; class Polychaeta; order Sabellida; family Siboglinidae; genus Paraescarpia; species Paraescarpia echinospica. Next base: position 37,396 of record JAHLWY010000372.1, on the reverse strand, counting down.
TGTATAAGCTGGATCATTATGGACTAAGAGGTCATGTATGTAAATGATTTAAACATTACATTTGCAGGGCAAACGCACTCAACGTGTTAACTCAGCCAAACATCTGGGTATATATCTAGACTGTAAGCTGTCATGGTCGGAACATATTAAGGAACTTTGTTCAAAGGTGTATAAGTTATCAGGTTTATTTTATCACATGGCCTCGTTCATACGTGCCGATATGGTAAGGCAATTATATTATGCCTATGTATTTCCCCATATTAATTATGGGATTGAATTATATGGATCAACATGTAAAACTAACTTAACTAAAATACAATTTCTTCAAAATATGTTACATAAAACGTTAGCAAAGCGTAACCGTCGTACCAGTGCCACTGCCTAGCATCGGGAACTTAAAATACTTAAAGTTCATCAACTTCTTAAACTAAATGTTCTAATATTTGTGTATAAACGGCGTACGAATCAACTTTCTAGTCTATTCCACCAATTTTATAAACGTAATAGTGAGTTCATGATAAGAAGTTCCAGACAAGAGAACAATTCATATATACCTAGATATAATTATAGAACTGGAGAGAGTTCCCTGAAAGTAACAGGGGCAAGACTTTGGAATAAATTACCTGTAGACATTAACGATTCGAAAACGCTAAATAGTTTAGGCATAAAGCCAGGAGTTTTATAATTTGCATTAATTAAAGTTTAAATTTAATTATGTATTGTAAGGAATTCGCTTGTTAATTCTCTTATATTGGTACAACATATCTAGATTTAATTTACGGAAGTCGTTATCCTGAATCTCTTGCAGTTGAATTCACTGTATAACCTTTATATACGTAATACTCTGTATGTGGGAATACACTATATGAGTTTGATTTAATTGGCTACCAGCTTGATAAGTTATACTTCTCTGGTAGCCACCTCATCTGTGTTACATTACTCTTGAATTGTGTTGTATATCATCTGGTTGAGGAAATAACTTTATTTACGTACTTACTAACCATAGCTCCCTTGCGCATTGACCCATCAGTTCACAACTGAAATACGGCTTATGGATTTTGAGATTGACCAATCCTTTTGTTTTGATGCGCCTCTGAACCTGGTGTCCAAGGTTTTAGGCGCAATATAAATTATCTTATTATTATTATTAGATGATAAACTGGACACATTTGTACCAAACAGTACATCAAAACGCCTTCTGTGTGTGCCGTATTAACATTATGGCATAATTACTCTTGATACTCGTTAGATTCATCAATGCCATGCTGATGCTCATCTGACACATCCTCATCATCTCCATCCTTAGTAGACGCCTTATTATTGAATGGCTGGTTGCATTCAAGTTCACCATCACAGGCACAATCCGCAGTTATTCTCTCTACAAGCTCGCTCTGACTCACGACCGTATGAGCTTGAATGCATTCTCGGGAGCTAGGGAAACCCACACCAACAAGAAGATAGGGCTTTGTTGATATGGTCTGCCTTCTATCCGAACTATATTGGGTTGAGGGGAGGGTCCGATTGTAGGGCCCCATACCATTGTGCAACCTGATATAAAGGCTTCTGAAAACATTCTGGACAAATGCCTGAGTCGAAGGTGGGAGAGAGCATAGTTTGGGGTCAGAGGTAGTACTCGTTCCAGTTTTCAGCGGCCGCATGCGCTGGCTGCACTCTATCGTGGAGTCACAGTTCAGCTTGCTACAATAACATGCAACCATCAACTTTACCGATACTGTCAAGTTTTAATCCCTTCCTTGCTACTGCTATATGGCAATTACCTTTCCAATTCCGTAAGTGGCCGGCACAATATCACGTCCACTTATGGCATGCACTGCTAGAACCTGTGAGATGATATCGGAGTGCTGCTTCACTGTTGCTGGGATGTCAACATATGTTCGGCCATGGGTGGAAGACTGCACGGTCATGGGACACGGCAGGTTTTGGGTTGCATAATGGTGAAGAAGTAACATAAAACACCCGTGTCATCAGCAACGATTTGCTTGTGGATAAGATAACAAGATTTTTGCCTCTGGATCCAGGGGCTAGAAGAGGTGACTTCAAGTTGGGTTTATTGACCACTGAAGACGACGTCACTTTCAAAGAGTTTGGAGGCCAACAAGACTTTGAAGCCTTGAACAAACGACTGGACGAAGGCCTCAGCATGTAATTTCCAATGCTGCCTGTCTTGCGATGTCCTCTGCCAGTACTCGTATAGTTCGTTTATCCACCGACTCGCCGGTCTTCCACGACATCGTTTCCCCACGAAAGGTGTTGATACACGATATCCACCGGTTATCTCGTAGTCTCCTGATGTGTTCTGCCCAGGTCCACTTCTGTCTTCTGATTTGATCTATCACGTGTATGAGCGTTGTCGTCTCTTTGATCCAGATGTATGTTGTTTCTCCCGCTATGTGATGTTTAACATAGTTATGTGCATCCTCGTTAGTGCGGCTGCTAGCTTGGACTTTGCCTGGTTGGCGAGTGTCGATGTTTCCACGTCATATGTCATCGCTGGAAGTACGCTTGAGTTGTAGACTTGTCTCTTCAAGCAAGTTCCAAAGTTACCCTTGAAAACGTCTCGGTGCTTGGCGAATGTTGTCTAGCCGGCCGTGATTCTTCTTTGAATCTCCTTGTCTGATGTTGTGTCGCTGTTCTAGGTAGACGTAGCTTTCAAAGTTCTCTATCTGCGTGGTGTTGATAAATATTGGTGTGGCATTTTCAAGCATCACTTTTATCTTCGAATTGTGCGAAATGATTCTGGGACCCAAATGACCATGACCTTTGCATGTGACATTGAACGTCAGGTGTACATATGATGTAGGTATTTGATTCTTGACCACAAAAAAACCTATGAAAGAGGCTTTGATTTGTTTGCTGCATCGTTAACGCTGAAATTCTAAAACATTAAAATGTTTTCGGGACCTCTAATTACATTGACCTTGACCTATTTAACTTGGATTCTCGGCATCACCAAACATACCCCAATGAAATTAACATTCTGACAAAAATATGATTTTGACACTAACATCATCACTCTATCTCATATGGTTCCTAAGTTATGCGAATTTAACGGATGTTTGGAGTTTCGGCGGCCATTTTGTTTTGCTATGCATGGGACTACGTTGAAACATCAACTTCACGACAGAAACGGATTCCCTGACCCAAATACCTATGTTTAGATTTTTAGATCACCTTCCTCTGTCAATTATTCGTTCAGCAGTTATGCCAATTCTATAATTTCGGCGGTCATCTTGAATTTTGAAAGGGCAAGCGGGTGTGAAGTACACACCCAATGGAATTTGTTACTAGAAGACATGAACTAATCAAACATGCGAAGAAATGATTTTAGGAGGACATCGCAAGCTTTTGGAAAAATATGGTGTTCTGCCACTGCACTACGACACTTCTATTACTTCTACCCGACAGCGGTGTTCCTGTCGGCTCTCGTGAACCCTCTGTTGATTCGAAATCGCCGGAGGCCAAGTACGTGGATGGCATATGAACCGAGATGCACAGGCTATCCAGAAGCGTAAGTACTAGACACATATAAAGATGTGGAACTATTTGTCAGTCTGTAAGAGGGAGTTATTGCGTGTAATAATTTAATCACAATATAGATGTCAAACATATCCAACCTTTCGTGGCAATAACAAACTTACAGTCCAGTCTGCCATTAATAATTAACACGTACAAACGTTAATCTGTTTTTGTATGGTGTACTCGCAAGTTCTTATGTTGATCTGAATGCACGTGGACCTAGGTGTTGTATCAAACCGGATTTGATATATATGGCATGGGACCACGATCGAGACTCGAAGTATTGTAGTCGTCTAAAACAGCCCTCGAGTGACTATCACTATATAGATTGTGTAATACGCTTGAAAATGCCTGTTTTCTATAAATGTAACGATAACTGGACAAAGATATTTCTTTGTGACTCGAACATTCATGTGTCGCCTTTAAAACTAAAAAAACCTGATCGTTCTCGTACAGAATGGAGCAATTTCAAGTCATGTTTACGTTTGCCCAGCGTTTGTAATACATGCTGCACGTCTTAACAGCGCATTATGCTACTCATCTACCCCACCACGTACACTAATATAATCTTAGAACAGTAACCTAAATTGGTGGGTGAAAGGTGTAACCCAGAATATTATGGTGGGCGTATATTATTATTGAAGTATAACCCCAAATCGTAGTGAGTGCGCTGAAATAAAAGCCAACCACACCTATGAGAGACATGCGGTTAAGACGTTTCTTGACAAGAAGCTGAGGTCAAACGTAGTTGACAATCGAGTCGACCTGGGCCATGTTGGTGAACAGCAAGACTAACAGAAGATGATAGCTTAAAAAATGGTCGACTTCGATTAGGCGATGCATTCAGAGTATAACACACAAATTCGGCAAGCATAGTAAAATAAAACTTAACTAACATTTCAACTGACCACGTCGATAGTAGCATTGCGTGTTGTTCCACGTGCCTTGACTTGTTTCCTTTGCTGTCCGATGCTTAAATTCCGATGTAATCCAGTAGGGTATCTGAAGTATGCTGCTATAGAAGTGGACGAAAATGACGCCCGGCGGAGTTACGACATTTCCGTAGTGATACGCTGGTTACAAGATTTAACAAGATTTAACAAGATTGCCACCCAGAGAATTAACTCTAGGGGGCAGGTGGTCAAGGAAGCCCTTTGGCTTATCGAGAGTCCGACCCTTTTATCTGTGTGTATCCCGCCCGTCTGAGGTATGTGTCGATTTTATTTTTAAACATATTCATGCTACTAGCACCCACACAATCAGCAGGTAATCTGTTCCATTCATTTACAGTCCTTTGTGAAAATGAAAACTTTCTTATATCCAATCTACTCTGCTCCTTTGCCAATGTTAGTTCATGTCCTCTAGTCCTTCTATCTTTCTTAACTGAGAAAAAATATTTCTATGAATATTTTCATAACCCTTCAATATTTTAAACACTTCTATCTCATCTCCTCTCAATCTTCTGGTCTCTAGTGTTGTTAAACCGCATTTTTTTAGGCGTATTTCGTAACTAAGATCCCTCAGTTTTGGTATCATTTTAGTTGCTCTCCTCTGCACTCTTTCTAGCATATCTATGTCCTTCCTGCGACATGGCCTCCACGCTTGAATACAATATTCTAAATGAGGCCTAACTATTGTTTTGTACATCGGTATTATTAGCTCTTTTTCCTTTTACGTTATGTTTCGCCTAATTAATCCAAGGATTTGATTTCCCTTTGAAGCTGCAATTCCGCACTGCTCTGAAACCTTCATATCAGCACTAATGGTTAACCCTAAGTCCTTTTCTTTTACAGTAGTACTTAGTACAGTACCCCCCATTGTATATTCTACCTCTTCGTTCCCATGTCCTGTGTGGAGGCATTTACATTTCCCAAAATTGAACAGCATTTGCCACTTTTCAGACCATTTGATCAACCTGTCAAGGTCATCTTGTAAATGCTGTCTATCTCCATCACTTTTAATCCTTCTAAACACTTTTGTATCATCCGCAAATTTCAACACCTTGCTTGTTATTTCATCATCCAAATCGTTGATATATATTAAGAATAATATAGGTCCTAATACTGATCCCTGTGGTACCCCACTCAATACCGATTTCCAGTTTGAAGCCTCCCCATCAACTACTACGCGTTGTCTTCTGTCAATCAGCCATTGTTCTATCCAGTTTATTATACCATTTCCTATGCCATTGGCCTTTAGTTTAAGCAGTAATATTTGATGTGGTACCTTGTCGAAAGCTTTTTGAAAATCTAAGTAGACGATATCTACTGGTGATCCCTCATCTACCCACTTAGTGATGTCTTCCAAAAAACATAACATATTTGTTAAGCATGACCTCGCTTTAAAAAAACCATGTTGAGATGGGTTAATCAAGTTTTGTTTAACAAGAAAATCCACCATGTGATCTTTAATTAGTCTTTCTAATAATTTACAAGTCACTGATGTTAAACTCACTGGTCTATAGTTCTCTGACTTGTTTCTCGAACCTTTTTTGAATAACGGTATAATGTTTGCTTCTTTCCATTCTAAAGGAACCACTCCCTCTTCTAATGATAAGTTGAAAACTGTTGAAAGCGGTATGCTAATTTGTTCTACAATTTCCAATAGTAGTTTGGGTGGAATACTATCCACTCCAGGTGATTTATTATTCTTCATAGCCCTTATTTTCTTAGCTACCATTTCCGGGGTTACAATTAATTGTCCTAAATAGTCTGAATCTGCCCCCTTGAACTTAGCCTCTGGTACTGGCAGTGAACTAATATCTTCCCTGGTAAACACTGAACTAAAGTACTCATTCAGGTCTTCTGCCATTAAGAATCCTTCTGATATTATATTTCCAGCACTATCTTCTAGAGGACCCACCTTATCTCGAACTTTCTGTTTGCTTCGAACATACGCATAAAAACTCTTGCTGTCATGTTTTATATTACTAGCTAATTGTTGTTCATAGCTTCTCTTTGACTTTCTAATTTCAGCTGTAGCTTGGTTAAGTGCTTCTTTATAACTGTTGTAGTCTTCATCATTTCCAGTACATCTATATGACTTCCACATCATTTGTTTATACTTAATTTTTCTAATGGCTTCTTTCGATAAGTGTTTTGTTTTGGACAGTTTTCCTTGTTTTTGAAGGGTACAAATTTATCGACTATGCACTTAATTTCACTCTTTAATATATTCCAGCATTCTGTTGCCGTCTTATTTTTCAGTGTGTTATTCCAGTCTATCTTTGCTAAATATTTCCTCATGTCCTTATACCTTCCTTTGTGGAAATTTCTCCTATACTGCTTTTTACTATTCCTTTCTGATTTTACTTTGATGGTAAAATGTATCTGGTTGTGATCGCTACTCCCCAGTGGCTCACATATCTTGACATTGTCAACTAATTCATTATGTGAGGACAAAACTATGTCTCACACATTCTCACACATGTTGAGAAAGGAATGTATCTTGAACTAAAACTAAAAACTTGTGGTCCTCACTCCCCATACTCTGTAGAGTTTTCCATTGTATATGCCCGTGGTTAAAATCCCCCATAATAATACAGTCCCGTTTGCTTACTTCCCTTATAGCGTTTTGTATTTTTTCATTCTCTTCTATGCTTATGTTTGGACTTCGATAAACTAACCCAACTGTTAACGTTGAGTTTCCTGTAACTATGTTACACCAAACAGCTTCTTCGCAATCTGCTTCTCTTTCTAATTTTATTTCATAAGCCTGAATAGATTCTTTAATATATAAAATAAGTCCACCTCCCTTTCTTCCTATTCTATCTTTTCTAAACATTACATATCCTGTCAGTCCCAATTCAGCATCTGGTATATCGGTGGTGGTCCAGGATTCGGTTATACCTATTATATGAGGGTCAATATCTTCTACCATAATGTTTAATTCATTTCTTTTGATTACTATACTCCTTGCATTTAAACAAACACATTTATATCCAGCTTCAGAAGAGTTTTCCAGACTGTTATTTGCTGATTTCTTTGTGCTGTCTTTATCTATGCCTCCATTTTCAGGCTTTTCTGTGAGTCCCCCCTGCGAATCTAGTTTAAATAGATACAACCTGTCCCACTGTCAACAGATCGCAGCAGGTTCTCTGAGAAAACTGCTGCCCCCTTTCCACTAAGATGGAGGCCATCTCTCATGTACATATCTTCCCTCCCAACAAAGTATCCCCATAAATCTGTGAATCCCACCCCTTCTTCGTCACACATCTGCTCAACTAGTGCGTTGATCGCCATCCTCTTACAGTTTCTATACGTTGCCCCCCTTCCTCCCATTACTGGCAAAATTCCTGACAGAATAACCTGTTCAACTCTCGTCTTCTTTAGCTTCCTCACTAACTGTCTATACTTCTGTACTATCGCAGTTGTTCCCTCCCTGTCTGCATTATTTGTTCCTACATGTACCAGTATAGACCCCCCCTTGCCATGTCCCAATACCTTCTCTACCCTGTCAGTTACATGTTCAATCCTAGCCCCCGGTAAACAAACAACGATGTCCTTCCCCTCGCTCAGTGCCTTGTCCGTCTTTCTCATAATGGAGTCGCCCATAAACACCCTCTCTTTCCTCATTGCCCCCTCAATCACTGCCTTAGAATAGCTCCTTCTTCGGTTTGCATCTGTCTGCTTGTTGTCTTTCCCCCCTGTCGTCTTCTCTCCTGTCACATTCTCTTCCGATCCATTCTTTCCTGTCGCTTTTTCTCTTGTCACCTTCCCTTTTATCGACTTCTCTTCTATCACATTTTCTCTCACTTCCTTTCGTCCCTCCTTCGTTCGTCCCATCTCGTTTTCCTCTCTCCTCTCCCTTCCCATCTTCCCTCCCTCCTTCTCTTCGGTCACTTTCTTCCCTGTCACCTTCACGCTTGTCACGTTTTCTGTTGTCGATTTTCCCATTTCTTCCCCTCCAATCAACTTCCCTTCTCTCAATCTCCTTTCCTCAGTTTTCTTGCCACTGCTATTCTCCTTCAGTCTTGCAGTATTCTCACCTCTCTCCCTGTCGTCTCTCTCCATTCGACCTGCCTCCTTGTTAATTCCCATCTCCATTCCCTTCACAATATTTGTCAACCTAACTATCTCCTTCTGCAGATACTCCACCTTCCAACACCCAATGCACTGAAAGGTGAATCCTTCCTCCATGGTTTCTGCCCATGACTTCCCACAGCCGGACAATGCAAAATCTACCCAGCTGTGGCAGTGATCGCACACCAAGTGTCGCTTTGCCTTGACTTGCCGCTTGCAAGGCGCCATATCACGATCAGAATTTATTTAATAACTTAACTAACTTAGTCTTTATAAAGACTGTTTCCTGTGTACTACAGCACACTTTAGGTTACAAATTTCAATTACACAGCCAAATATTTATCCTGACACGAACGCTAACATTACCGGTAGTGACCTAATTTAAATACAATCAATAAAAAATTATTACATTAACTTAGGCTGCTTTATTTATTTAGGTTACGCCGCCCGACTATCGCCCTTGCTTAATTTTAACAACAATGCTACCTAATCAAAATATCTAGCAAGTACTGGCTTACACAGATATTATCTTATGTAAGTAGTTTGATGTTGTTACTTTATCTCCTATATATTCTACCACATAATCAGGTTTGCAAAATCTTGTTTACAAATTATCGAAGCCTAAGTGAGTTACCCTATTATCACTCACTATACTAAGGTATTCTAAAATACTATAACTAACTAACTTTAAGCACAACTGCTACTCAATATATGTTTATTGCAACTTTATGAATGATATTAAGACAAGAATAATACTTATCAATCAGTAATTCCACTTGTTTATCAACTTTACTGCACCACCAATTTCTACGATCTATCTCCGCCAAATATAGCCTCGAGTATTCTCGGACGTACTTCTGCGAAACACACACATACGTACGCACACATACACACATGCATGTACACACACACAAACACACGCACGCACGAACGCACAAAATATATGTATATATATGTATATAAATATATATATATACATATGTATACAATATATGTATATATATGTATATAAATATATATATATATACATATGTATACATATATATATATATATACATATGTATATATATATATATTTATATACATATATATACATATATTGTGTGCGTTCGTGCGTGCGTGGGTTTGTGTGTGTGTACATGCATGTGTGTATGTGTGCGTACGTATGTGTGTGTTTCGCAGAAGTACGTCCGTAACCAGCGTATCACTACGGAAATGTCGTAACTCCGCCGGGCGTCATTTTATATATATATATATATATATATATAAGGGAACAAGGCAACATAGGAATTGTACACACAAACACACACACACACACACACACACACACACACACACACACACACACATATACATGTATATATATATATGTGTGTGTGTGTGTTTGTGTGTAAAAGTCCTAAGTTGTCTTGTTCCCTTAGCATACTATTGTAATACAGCTGTGACGAGTGTCTTTTTGTTCGAGCCCAACCACAAGTCATCAGAATGTAAGCCCAAATCAAGTATCATGTTTTCGTCCTTACCAAGGAGTCAAGCCTAACATCACAACGCAAATCACGTTAATTCAGATATTTTGTTGAAGCATTAGGCCACATGAAAACAATTTAAGGTGTTTTGCCATAATTTTTTTTGAAAATGTAAATGAAGGGTGCAGTTTTTATTTGGTGGAGGTATTAGCGACTATGAAAGGGGCTACTCTCAATCATAATCAACTGATGTTGCATACCTAGGGTATTCCTCACAAGTAACCTCTCGATGAATTAATTGGCCCGATACCAACAGTGTTTGGTCATATTGAGTGGTTCCACGGTAACAGGCGTCTTTATACCAGCCACAAAATTGTCATAAGAACTTTGCAAAAAATCACGGTATATGCTGATGTGGAAAATACATTAAAAGGCCTACTGCTGAATACGTCCTTGCCTTTTCGAAATTACTGTTGGGCTTTTAATTTTGTTATATAGCCAATGACGATTAGGTGAATTATTGATGGGAACAGTTTGATTTTGTATACTCTGCGTGTTCATATTCCTTCATATCAGTTATCTTGTATGCTTTCGCAAGTCGGATTTATTTGTGTTACAGAGCATTAAAGAACACGAAGGAAGAAACACATTTAGGACCCGGACAGATCGTTCCGAATAGCTGTCAAGGTACGTTGATGATAACCTTTGTACCATTTGTAGAAAGGCGCGAACGATAGTAGAAAGAGGTAAGAGGACCTCATCGCCAGAACGGTTGCAAAAGCTCTTCTAGCAGTGGTCTTAATCTCGTCGTTTTTCTCGCTCAGATCCATTTCTAAAAATCACTGCAATGACTCCCGGAGCACAATTGTTAAAAGCTGTACAATTAGGTATCACGTATTTTCATCGAATCAATATATATATATATATATATAGCTTAATTTACATTAAATCCTTACTCCAACAAGAAAGCACAGACAGCTTCGCCCGTCTGTTTCTAATTTACAGATTAAGGCAAACGTCGAAACTCTAGGGTAGTTCTCGGTTGAACCATCAATAATGAACTCACTCCTTGTCGGTTTTAAATCATTTTAAATCACGAAGAACTATAGTATAATTTTGATGACTTTGGCATTGTAGGTCCTATACCGGTCTTCAAAATTCCTAACCATTTAGTTATATTGCACCACTGGGTTAAGAGAATACTGGTGGCATTTAAGCGTATTTTATACTATTATTATGTCAAAAATTATCATTTATTACTCAAGAATGGCACGGTGCATACCAATTCAATAGCGTATCAAGACAAATATTAAAAACAGGAAACTGTACGGCTTACTTACAAATGGCGGATTCTTTTGCATTTTACACCAGAACTAGAAGGGGACATCAAATTGGCATTCTCAGTGTCACACGGCAAGCTAGTGGTTGACATCATCAGTGTCAGCGGTCTTCCGTTGACAAGCGCCGGAATCGAGCCTGGTATGTGAACCATCTTCAACGATGAAACAATTTAGTAAGCACTGTCTGCAGCTGTGCATTGAAGAGCGTACCAGTAAATGTTTAAAAACAATAATGAATTTATAATTGTACTGCAAAAAGTTAGACATCTTATATTATCCATAATCATGGAAATTCAAGTTCGCTGCAGGTTAATTGTAAGGACATATCTTGTTACACCCACTGACTGTTTTTTTTTCTCATCAAAACAATACTAAACACAGTGGATTGTCGCTATGAGTAATACGTCAGGACTTGCCAGAACTATTTTGTAGATTGTAGAGTCTATGGTCGGTGTTCCTTATGACCCTTATATACGTGAGTACCAGAACACAGTGCAGTCTAGAACAAGGTATTTTAAAGTTCTTCCTTTAATGCGGATGCGCATATCATTAGTCTTTATAGCAAGACTGTTTGCGAAGCAAAAATCAATAATACTGCATGATGCGTTTTAACATCGTGTCATACAGTCAACACACGTTTCTTGGTAACAAATAAAGAGACTACATGTTTTCACATGGAAATGCCAAATGATGTGTAACAGACATGTCACACGATATCAGATAAACGTACTACTTATGCGTGTTGTTGCAATCTGCCGTAAGCTGGCCTGTTCATGTCACAGACACGTATGTGAAGACATGTCTCCTCGACAATGGCAAGCGTCTGACGATGAAAAAGACGCGAGTTGCTCGTAGCGACTGCAACCCCGCCTACCGGGAGACACTGGAATACCCGGCATTTAGCGTGGACGGACGATGCATGCAGGTACATGGGCTAAAGGGGTCATGTTCTAGTTAGACTTCATGTTTGGTTACAAGAAAGTTACGAAGAAAAGTGCAGTGTATTTTTGAGAAATGATTTTTTTTATAAAATTCATATGATGTGACAAAAGTGCATTTGAGTAGTCAGATTTCCAGGTGTGATTGTAGAAGATGTTGACTATAAAATGGTGGATTTCTAGATGAATTGAATATGTGACCTATTTGCGGAATATTGCTTGCCGGCATTTGTAAATATTGACGGGTGTCACACATACAGGCATTTTACAGAGCTAGAAGTATGCAATTTTTGTTAACATCTTTCAACATGTCAATGAGATGATGATAACAGTAGGTGAGAAGTTTAAGACATTTTGTAGGTAACGTTTTCTTATAATCAGAAAAAACGTTAACATTGTCACCAATGGGAAAACCATCTGTGTATTGACCCTTAAAGGTGTCGTTGTGTCTAAGCAACAAAAAGCTCCAAAACGGAGGGGTGGGGGTAGGTTCAAACACCAATATTATGGGAATTATAGAGATGCTTTTGATGAGCGTCATCCCAGTTGTAACCTGCGAGCTGCAACAGCACAAATTAGGGGTTGATATTTGACATTTTGTTCCGCATCCCCCATCTTCCTATGTCATGTCTGAGAGCAATGAAATGCTGACGCTCTGGTTCAGCCCCGTAATATTCACCACGTTCCGACGCTATTGAGTAACGTAACATCCTTACAAACATTGGCCATGTTGTGAAAACTATATCTAAATTCCTCACATAATCAAAATTTCGGCGACAGAATGAACTGTCTTCTGTTATCATGTGACAATGTTCGTTTGACGCGGTAGTAGCGCCAAGAAGGTTGCAACCACTGTCTCTATTGAGTCCTGAGTGTGGCTCCCGTATTTTATCCGCGATCGTCTTGGAGCTGCTGTCATGTGACTACCACATGCATCGTCACGTGACAACAGAGGGCAGACCATTCTAATGATGAATAAAATAACGTATCGAAAGGTTCGTCGAACCTAAAAGTTGGATGGTGATATGTGTCTAGAATATATAAAGAAACCGGATGTAACTTACGTGCTGATAATGTACTGATGCTGGTATAAATCTTGATGGATTAACCGGAACAAAAGTGAAACTGAACTTGTTCTCCGTTGATCCATCAACCAACAAGATCGGCTGCGAAAAATTCTTTCGGTTAGACTACACTTAGTCAACATATTTTGACAACTGTAGCTAGTTTAGAAGCGCTGTTGCACGACATACATTTCGTTAACTTACACAGTAGTTCATATCCACGTTATTTTAACATAGACATGCCAAATATTGTTCGCAGTATCCCCCCTGTACACCGGCGAACATTATTTGACCAATTCACCATGGGGAATTTAATCACGTAACAAACACATAGCATCGTATTTCTGTTATCGTGTTCATATATTTAAGTCGTACAGAAAACATTAAAACACCACGATGTCCCATAGCAGCTGTTGTTTGTAATTTTGCAAATACCGAATAACGTTCACTAATATATATTATATGTATTTAGTCAAATCAATAAGTAGATAAACTGGATTTTGTAGTAATGTTCTGCACCCATTCCTCCTCTTTCGCGTTTCTTCTCTTGGACAATGTAAAATTAGATACGGTGTGCAACAAGACACTACACATTAAGGGGAGCCAGTCTGTTCCTCTACCCAGAATTAGGTAGCGTAGTAATTTGTAACAGGACGTCTGCCCTGTTGAACGTGGGAAACTGTAAAATTGTTGAACATCAAAGGGTATTGTGGTTGCGGATCAGCTATATTACCAATAAAATGTATTTTGAAACTGGATGCTTTGTTTACCATTTTAATAAGAAGGGCTTATCTTCCAAATTGCGAAGGTTGTTAAGAACTCAGGACTCAGAACTCAGAATCAGTTTATTTGACCTATAAATACGATATATACACAATGAATAACATGAGTACTAGATAAGGTCGGGAGACTCCCATTAAGATATACAATATCGCTAGCACAGGAGCCACCCCATCAATATAATCAACATCAAAATTTACATGTCACAAATCAGAATAGCATATGCCTTTTTTACAGTTGATAATTACTCAGTGTATCAACATACATACATAATACAAGGACTGATTAAATGTACTCTTGTACAAATTGACGTTCACATGGATACTTAGGAATACATTTCAATACGTATTATGAATTACATATAAAGCAATTATGAATACGACAACAGGATTCATAATTTAAAATAAAAAAGGTTGTTGTGTATGTTGAAAAATCATACAGACTGTGGGTGTAAATTTTATTAATGATAATACTTGGTGTATTGTTAACTGTCTCAACTATGTTATGTTTAATGCATTTTTTGGCAAATTCATGTATGAATCTGGACATATACAGATTATTTCTTTCACGTGTGCAGTGCTGATGAATATTATAGATGTGTGTGTTTGGAAAAACATTGAAGTAGTAGGGTAAAAGATTATTAATTAATTTATAGTAACATTTTAATTGTTGGATTTTATAAATGTCATCCAACTTTAGCAACTGAAGTCGTTTAAAAATAGGACTTGTGTGAGCATTATATTTACTTAAGGATATTATTCGTATTGCTTTTTTCTGTAATTTGAAAATTCGATGTGCCTGGTGACCCCATAAAAGTAAGCCATAATTAATATGAGGGAGAATAAGAGCATTGTATATAATATATAATGTATTAGGTGGTAAAAAATGTTTAAGCTTATTTAGTATGCCTATTGTTTTAGAGATTTTATTTGCTATTTTGTTTGTATGACTCTGCCAGTTTAAATGGTTATTTATTGTGATGCCTAAAAAATTGAAATCGCATACACATTCGATATGTGCCCCATATATTTGTAACACAGGGTATTCTATTTTCTTTTGAGGCATATAAAAAATCATGAATTTAGTCTTGTTGGCATTTAGTGACAATTTATTAGCTTTTAACCAATTACTAATCTTTGTTAGCATGTGGCCTTCTGAATCATTAAATGTTTTTAGTGTACTAGTGAGGGTGGTGTCGTCAGCATAAGTTATGAATTTGAAAAGGTCACTAGAAAGTGCTATATCATTTATATATATAATAAATAAGAGCGGCCCTAAAATTGAACCTTGATGGACACCAGTGTTGATGACTATTTCCTTAGACTTAACATTTTCAATTTCTACATACTGCTTACGATTTTGTAAATAACTCTTACAAAGGTCCAGAGCCTTGTCATTTAATCCATAGTAATTTAACTTTTGTACCAATATATTGTGATCAATTGTGTCAAATGCTTTTGATAAATCAAGGTATATATTTATTGGAGTAACCGATTTATCAAGTTCTTGTATAATTCTGTCTATGATTTCGAGTGTAGCAAGCTCAGTAGAATGTTTCTTTCTGAACCCATATTGGCTATTGTAGTATAACGCTTTAGAATGGAAGAAATCGTGGATTTGATCAAACATACCCTTTCAAAAAAAATTAAATCACTGGCAGGATAGAAATAGGACGATAATTGTTAAAGTCAGAAACATCACCTTTTTTGAAAAGGGTTATGACTTTTGCAATTTTTAATTTGTCTGGAAATATACCAGTTATTATTGATTGATTAATAATTAGAGTGAATGCTTTGCTGATATCATTTTTTTTATTAATTTTATTAATTGTGTTGAAATACCGTCTTTTCCACAAGTTGATTTTGGAGGTAAACGATTAATTGTATTAACAGTAGTTTCCATGTCAATCGGATTAAATCTGAAGGTGTGAGATAACGGGTTTTTCAGGTAATCTTTGTATGATTTACCTCCACTAGTAGTTGTTTTAGAGGCTAGAGTAGGACCAGCATTAATAAAAAACGCGTTAAATTTGTTTGCAATAAAGCATTTGTCACTAATCATTTCCCCATCGACCTTGAACATATCTGGAAATTGGTCTTTCTTTTGACTTTTCTGAATAATTTCTTTAATTAAACACCACATCTTTTTAACACTATGCTTATGCTTTTCAAAACTGGATTGGTAATGCATTTGCTTAGCTAATCTAATATTACTCTTAAGAATTTTATTATAATTATGTAAGTCAGTTTTATGTTCATGATAATGCTCTGTATTTACTTGAGTCGTTTTCATTCTCGAATACAATTTGTTTCTAAATTGTATCGACACAATAATGCTATTGGTAATCCAAGGAGTTTTCTTATGTTTATATTTGTTAAATTTAATTACTTTAATAGGTATAAATTTATCCATAGCTGCAGTAACAATTTCATCGAGGATATTGTAGTTTTAATTCGGATCCGCATGAATATCTGTGTTAAGTTTATTATAAATATTTGAGTTTATTATTTCAATTTTAAATGTATTGAGCGAGTCAGGACTTTGTTGTTTAATTCGTATAAACCTTGGTATTGCACTAGTGGTTTCAACATAATCCAGACTTAGAAAGTACGAAAAGTGATCAGAAATATTGCTCACTAAAATACCAGCTGAGGATTTGAAGAATCCTTTTGACAAATTGCATAAAAAGTTATCAATGAGTGTTCCATGATATTCTGAAAGTCGTGTTGGCATAGTAATTTTAGAGAAGAAACCATGTGAAACGATTGTGTCAAAATAGTCACATATTATGGGTTTTTCGTTAATTATAAGCAAGTCAATATTGTAATCTCCTGTAATTACTATTTCACTTTTAGATTTTTTTTAATCAACTAAATTTGATGCAAACTCTTTTGTAAATATACGGTAGTTTTCCATAATATCTCTTGGTGGTCTATATATATATTTCCTAGAATTATTTTTATCTTTATGACACAACATGTTATTTCAATAAACTGACCTTCCCCTGTGTCTGTATTTGCACGGATATTTACAGATTTGTAATTGTAATTTTTGCTGAGGTAGATTGCGAAGCCGGCATGTGCACTACAGATTTTGCCTTGGCATGTTAATGTATATCCATCTATTTGAAATAAAGAAATGTCAGCCTCTTCATCGAGCCATGTTTCCTGTAAACATAGAGCATTGATCTCACAGCCACTACTTCTGAATTATTCTAGCTTTATTTTAATTTCGTCAGTTTTTGCATTTAAACTCTGACAGTTTAGGCTTAGCACGATAAATTTGCTTTGTTTGTTCGTTAAATGGTTTATTAAATTATCATCGTCGAAGTATGGTGAATGTTGAAATGGTTCAACATCCCCATCTTCATTCATTTCATCCGTTTTTAATATGTGATAGAGAGAATTTTTCTGTAGACCACCAAATTGCGTTAAGAAATAATTGTTATCAATCATATTGGAAAATTGAATAAACAATAGTGCTCTGTGTTTACAGGACACATCATATAAACATAGACTAGACGTTGTGAAAGAGCTGCACAAGCTATACCCTGAGCATTATACAAATACATTTTATAAAAGAGAATATTACGAATATTCCGCATGCATATATAACACAATGTACTTATTGCATCAGCGCAAGAAGAGTAAAAGTAAATCACAGCATATGTACTGCCACAACATGAACGTAGAATAAGAATAAGCAAATAAGTATATCGAACAAAACACAACATGATCATTAAGTAGACACTAATGTTTGAAGAAATACTATACATAGTGCACTGTCCCCAAAAAATAAAAAATGTAAAATATCTAACACTAAACGTAGTGAAAAGAAAATGTATAAACATTGCCCTCCCCAAAAAATGAAAACAACGTGAATATTGACCTATATCAATACACATCGATGCACACCATATAGCTGTAGACTAAAATGTAAATGATATGAAATTGTACTATTTAAATAAAACGTCATTTCATGTGGAGCAGTTCGCTCAAGAATAAATGTTAGCAAAACAGCATATATCAAAAACATTAAATGCTTTATAGAAAACATAATTGGTACTATAAAGTCCTTTAATAACATTTCGTAAGTGAGCCTATGCAATAACGTTAACATAACTAAAACAAGTTTAGACATAGCGTTAAGAAAATCGTTAAAAAAGGTCACATTTGGTTTTGTAATAATGACATTCAAAAGCAATTTACAATTAAACGTTACTTTGATTAAACACAAGTGAAGGGTGAGAAGGATAATAAGGAAACGAACAAGTAAGGAAAAAACACAAAGCAGGTGACTAGGCATGTTAGTCACACTGGAGTCTGGCCATGAAAAGCCAAGGACCATACGGTATACTGACCATGATAGTCACGATCTCCCTAACGACGCTGAAGTTGTCGCAGGTGCTGTTTAGTTGTTAAAGAGACCTTCCTCCCGTTTACCAGGAGGCACACTACACGACCGTCAATTGTCCATGTCGCTTTGACATCCCTCATTTCCCGGCACTTCCTTAGCAACTCCGATCTTCTCTTTGTTAGGTTTTCGGTAACGACAATCCGGGACCCTTTCAGTCTCCTTTTTGCCATGAAAATGTCATTGCGGACGTTATAGTCTTTGAGTTTGACAATGATTGGTCTAGGTTTACGGCTGGTGTCTGTTTTCTGCCCGAGTCGGTGGCTGCGGTCTATGACGTCACGGTTCACGTCGAGGCCGAGTTTTTTGTTGAACACATCTATAGCCGCTTTCAACGTGTCAGTATCGTTTTCCGACACACCGTGTATGAGGAGGCAGTTGCGTCTGCTGTATTGTTCCATTTGGTCAATCTCGTCGGTAATTGATTGTTTTGCCGTTTCGAGATCTGCGATCCTCTCTTGCAGGGCAGCTGCGTTGTCCGACACTCGTTTTATGTCCATTTGGCAGGCGGCGTATACGTCTTGTTTGACACTGTCCAACACCGGTGATTTAATTATCTTCTGGATCAGGTTGTTCATTAACTCTTCGTTGTCCGCTATGAAGCGAGATAGAGCATTACTGACTGAAGAAACAATTGATTTCATGAAATCCCCATCCGTATCCAGCAGCTCTGTGATGGCAGTTCTTACGATGTCTTGAACGAGCTGTTTTACGTCGGTGTTAAGCGTATTAGCAGCATTGACTTCGGGTGTTTGATCAGCTATAACAGCACTCTTTTCATTCTTCCTTGGCATCGCGGCGAACACCTGGCTGTTAAGTTAGCAATTAATCACCGGTAGCAACGATACAGTCCAGTGAGCAGGCAAGCAACCGTGTAATGGCTAACACAGTCACAATCACAAGACAATCTCCACGGTCCAGTGCCGATCGTTACAGGCTGCTGACAAAGTAACCACCTGCAGAGTGTCCATTGGCGGGAAATAATTGTTCAGATCACAACTAAAAGTTGTACCAATGTCAAGATATTGGGCATACTAAACACTTTTGGCCGACAGTATGCCGTCAACATAGTTATTGTATTCTTAAGAACATCATTTTAATTAATCGATGGAAACCTAGGAACAGACTACCTCCTTTTAAAGACGGAACTATTAGCTTGTGCCTGTACACGATGACGTCATCCATCCGTGACGTCAGTCGTACCGATGAAATCAGCTTGTAAAGAGGCGGAAGTCTTTGAATATGCAAATAAATGTTTTGACATGTTCAATAATGACCCAGTGACTGTTTCCAGGTGAGAGTGAAGGAGAGACGGGATCGCTTCAGGACCAACCCAGTTCTCGGCGAGGTGGTCATCACGCTGGACACATTCCTGCAGTGTCCACGCCAGCACACGACCAGCTGTTACAGACTGTTCGGAGCCCGCGTCGATCAGGAGGATTCGTTGAGTCCCTCGCATGTGCGCTCGGTCGACGGGGCGCTGCTGTAGACCGACCGGGTCAGCTTGACGTCGACTCGGCCCGAGTGGAGAGCAAAACTGACGGCACTTCCGTCTCGTCATATGCGTAACGCCATCTTCCGCTGCCCGTACCACTACTTACGTAGTCCTCTTTGCGCGGGGTTGTGGATAATAGCTCGCCACCGTGATCTGTATGTGGTATATACTTAAGCTCATCCCTGCTCTTTCCCTTTCCTTTTTCTGTCTGTCTGTCTCTTTCACTCTCTCTCTCTCTCTCTCTCTCTCTCTCTCTCTCTCTCTCTCTCTCTCTCTCTCTCTCTCTCTCTCTCTCTCTCTCTCTCTCTCTCTCTCTCTCTCTCTACCGTCCTGCTCCAAGTTTCTTTCAGTCCGCCTCTCTTTCTCGCTATCTACGACCCTTAATGGGGTTGTTGGTGACATTGGGGGTACACCCCCGACCCATAACCACCTGAACATTTGGACGTCTTGGGTGATGGGTTTGGCAGCTGTTCTGTGTAAGTCATCGTTCGAGATGGTGTTTGGCCAAAATATGTTCATAATTCTTCGTAGGCATCTGTTCTAAGGAAGATGTTATTCTATGGACGAGTACTGGACTGGTTTAGCAGGCATTGGCATAAGAACTCAGAACTCAGAATCAGTTTATTTGACCTATAAATACGATATATACACAATGAATAACATGAGTACTAGATAAGGTCGGGAGACTCCCATTAAGATGTACAATATCGCTAGCACAGTAGCCACCCCATAAATATAATCAACATCAAAATTTACATGTCACAAATCAGAATAGCATATGCCTTGTTTTACAGTTAATAATTACTCAGTGTATAAACATACATACATAATACAAGGACTGATTAAATGTACTCTTGTACAAATAATTGACGTACAAATGGATACTTGGGTATACATTTCAATACGTATTATAAATTACAAATAAAGCAATTATGAATACGACAATAGGATTCATAATTTAAAATAAAAAAGTTTGTTGTGTATGTTGAAAAACCATACAGACGGTGGGTGTAAATTTTATTAATGATAATACTTGGTATATTGTTAACTGTCTCAACTATGTTGTGTCTAATGCATTTTTTTGGCAAATTCATGTTTGAATCTGGACATATACAGATTATTTCTTTCACGTGTGCAGTGCTGATGAATATTATAGATGTGTGTGTGTCTGGAAAAACATTGAAGTAGTAGGGTAAAAGATTGTTAATTAATTTATAGTAACATTTTAATTGTTGGATTTTATAAATGTCATCCAACTTTAGCAACTGAAGTCTTTTAAAAATAGGACTTGTGTGAGCATTATATTTACTTAAGGATATTATTCGTATTGCTTTTTTCTGTAATTTGAAAATTCGATATGCCTGATGACCCCATAAAAGTAAGTCATAATTAATATGAGGAAGAATAAGAGCATTGTACATAATATATAATGTATCAGGTGGTAAAAAAAAATTATATTTATTTAGTATGCCTATTGTTTTAGAGATTTTGTTTGCTATTTTGTTTGTATGACTATTGCAGTTTAAATGGTTATTTATTGTGATGCCTAAAAAAATGAAATCATTTACACATTCAATGTGTGCCCCATCTATTTGTAACACAGGGTATTCTATTTTCTTTTGAGGCATATGAAAAATCATGAATTTAGTCTTTTTGGCATTTAGTGTCAGTTTATTAGCTTTTAACCAATTACTAATCTTTGTTAGTTCTTTGTTAATATTTTCATTTCGCATTTGGCCTTCTGAATCATTAAACGTTTTTAGTGTACTAGTAAGGGTGGTGTCGTCAGCATATGTTATGAATTTGAAAAGGTCACTAGAATGTGCTATATTATTTATATATATAATAAATAAGAGCGGCCCTAAAATTGAACCTTTGGGGACACCGGTGTTGATGACTATTTCCTTAGACTTAACATTTTCAATTTCCACATACTGCTTACGATTTTGTAAATAACTGTTACAAAGGTCCAGAGCCTTGTCATTTAATTCATAGTAATTTAACTTCTGTACCAATATATTGTGATCAATTGTGTCAAATGCTTTTGATAAATCAAGGTATATATTTATTGGAGTAAACGATTTATCAAGTTCTTGTATAATTCTGTCTATGATTTCGAGTGTAGCAAGCTCTGTAGAATGTTTCTTTCTAAACCCATATTGGCTATTGTAGTATAACGCTTTAGAATGGAAGTAATCGTGGATTTGATCAAACACAACCCTTTCAAAAAAAATTGAAATCACTGGCAGGATAGAAATAGGACGATAATTATTAAAATCAGAAACATCACCTTTTTTGAAAAGGGGTATGACTTTTGCAATTTTTTATTTGTCTGGAAAAATACCAGTTATTATTGATTGGTTAATAATTAGAGTGACTGCTTTGCTGATATCATTGCTGATATCATTTTTTATCAATTTTAGTAATTGTGTTGAAATACCGTCTTTTCCACAACTTGATTTTGGAGGTAACCGATCAATTGTATTAACAGTAGTTTCCATGTCAATCGGATTAAATCTAAAAGTGTGCAATATTGGGTTTTTCAGGTAATCTTTGTATGATTTACCTCCACTAGTAGTTGTTTTAGAGGCTAGAGTAGGACCAGCATTAGTAAAAAACTTGTTAATTTGTTTGCAATAACGCATTTGACACTAATCATTTCCCCATCGACTTTGAACAAATCTGGAAATTGTTCTTTCTTTTGACTTTTCTGAATAATTTCTTTAATTAAACACCACGTCTTTTTAAAACTATGCTTTTCAAAACTGGATTGGTAATGCATTTGCTTAGCTAATCTAATATTACTGTTAAGAATTTTATTATAAGTATGTAAGTCAGTTTTAAGTTCATGATAATGCTCTGTATTTACTTGAGTCGTTTTCATTCTCGAATACAATTTGTGTCTAAATTTTATCGACACAATAATGCCATTGGTAATCCAAGGAGTTTTCTCATGTTTATACTTGTTAAATTTAATTATTTTAATAGGTATAAATTTATCCATAGCTGCAGTAATAATTTCATCGAGGATATTGTAGTTTTCATTCAGATCCGCATGAATATCTGTGTAAAGTTTATTATAAATATTTGAGTTTATTATTTAAATTTTAAATTTATTGAGCGAGTCAGGACTTTGTTGTTTTATTCGTATAAACCTTGGTATTGCACTAGTGGTTTCAACATAATCCAGACTTAGAAAGTGCGGAAAGTGATCAGAAATATTGCTCACTAAAATACCAGCTGAGGATTTGAAGAACCCTTTTGAAAAATTGCATACAAAATTATCAATGAGTGTTCCATGATATTCTGAAAGTCGTGTTGGCATAGTAATTTTAGGGAAGAAACCATGTGAAACGATTGTGTCAAAATAGTCACATATTATGGGTTTTTCGTTAATTTTAAGCAAGTCAATATTGTAATCTCCTGCAATTATTATTTCACTTTTATATTTTTGTAAATCAACTAAATTTGTTGCAAATTCTTTTGTAAATATACGGTAGTTTTCGATAATATCTCTAGGTGGTCTACATATATTTCCAAGAATTATTTTTTTCTTCATGGCACAACATGTTATTTCAATAAATTGACCTTCCCAAGTGTCTGTATTTGCACGGATATTTACAGATTTGTAATTGTGTTTGTTGCTGAGGTAGATTGCCAAACCGGCATGTGCACTAGAGATTTTGCCTTGGCATATTGATGTATATCCATCTATTTGAAATAAAGAAGTATCAGCCTCTTCATCCAGCCATGTTTCTTGTAAACATAGAGCATTAATCTCACAGCCACTACTTCTGAATGATTTTAGCTTTATTTTAATTTCGTTAATTTTTGCATTTAAACTCTGACAGTTTAGGCTTAGCACGATAAATTTGCTTTGTTTGTTAAATGGTTTATTAAATTATTATCGTAGAAGTGTGGTGAATGTTGAAATGGTTCAACATCCCCATCTTCATTCATTTCATCCGTTTTTAATATGTGATAGAGAGAATATAGCATATAACGTTCGAACTGAATATCGAATATGTGAATACGTCAGTAGTGATGTAGGTGGTCCAGCGCGTATGCATCCGTTTCCTGGATCAAATCCCTATCTTTTAACATGGGATTTCCCCCAGGGCGCTACAAGGTTAATAAGCGCGAATGCTGGAGCGCCCCGTGGAAATCCCATATTAAAAGATACGAATTTCCCCCAGGGCGCTCCAAGGTTAAAGGATAGGAAATTTCCCCATATTAAAGCATAGCAGGTTCCCCCATGTTAAAGAATAGGAGCTATTATTGTAAAGGTATACGACCATATTTTGACTTGGAGGTCCCAGTTTATCACTACTAAAGGATAGGGATTTCCACCGAAGCGCGCCCGGGTTAAAAGATAGACCATTTTTATCCTATGTTAAAGGATAGGCGCAACTATCGTAAAGGTATTAAACGACTTTTTGAAAAAAAAAAATATACCGAAGAGCATTTGAATATGTCACACACACAAGATTGCTTAGCCCGTAGGCCGAGGCTCCGCCAAGGGACCGAGCCCTTATTTGATTGACGATGACATGTCTAAAATGTGGTTTTATGATAAGGCGTAATTTATAATAAAAGGATTATAAATTCAGCGGAGGTCGTTTTATCTGAAGTAATGTATACGAAATGTAGACTACATATAGGACTATGTTATATCAGAACCAATAGCCTCGTTTTTTCGAACAGAGCGACCATCTTGGAATTAGACGTTTGGTATCATTTCCGTACGGTAGTGCCTAAATTCGTGTCTCTTATAAAACCCGTACTCGAGCCGTGTCTTGACATGTTTGTTTGTAGCGAGCGTGAGCGTGCGCACCCTGTATGACGTCATCAAATTGCTATGTGCAGTAATTTTGTACGCGAGGTGATTTGGTTAAACGGGTAGTAATTTGGTTAGCCATCACTTCGAACTTGCGCGCTTGAATATAATTCCATCATTTGACGTCATGGTCAGTGAGTGACGTCATGGTATGCACAGTAATTTTGTGCGCGATGTGAGTTGGTCAAACAGGTAGTGATTTGGTTAGACATCGTTTTGAACGTGCGCGCAGAAATGTAATCCCACCATGTGACGTCATGGTCAGTGACGTCATGGTACGCGCAGTAATTTTGTGCGCATGTCAATTAGGTCGTAATCATAGTGATTTGGTTAGTCATTGTTTTGAACTTTCGCGCAGAAAGGTAATCCTATCATGTGATACCATCAACAGTGAGTTCAAATTCCCATGTAAAATTTCATTCTAGAAGTTTCTTTGGTACTTTTGTCAACACACTACAAAACCGACGCTACTGTGTGCTACTGTGTACTGGAGACGTGTCTGGACTTGTTTGTTGGTTGCGGGCGCGAGAGAGCTCGCGTCCTGTATAACGTCAAAGCTATCATAGTCGTTTGGTTAGCCATCCTTTGTTAGAACTTTATTAGAAAATTCATTCACGGCCTGCACTGTAAAATCATCGTTCACCACACTACAGGCATATCACGCTATAAGCAAACTGGTATGAACTGGTAACCAAGCCCAAGGCTCTATGTGTTGGAAAAACATCCGTGTATTTGCCCTGTGTTAAAACATAGGAGCTAAAGCCTACGTTAAACGACAGGAACTAATCTGGTAAATTACTCAAACTACCTGCTATCTGTGTAATATTTTGGTCAAACCCTTTGTTATGTAACAGTATTTGTAATACGCAATTTGTACTTACCAAGTTTAGTGCAGTTGATAGCCTGCTTTCAAACTGGTTCCAAGCTGTTTTGAAGTGGTATTCCCTGTTCAAGGCGCATCTGTGTCTCATCTGGACCTAGAGACCGACAGTACTGTTTCATCATTTTATCATGCTAGCATTCTTAACCCACACGTATGTACGTATGTTTAAAATTTTCTTCATCGCTATTATTAAAGAAGTATATACAATCGACACGCTATGCGTGATGCACTATGCGCGAGACACGATGTTAATTTGGTGGTCTTGACACAAAACTTATCGAATAAAGAATTGGTTGCAAATCTCTTTTTCGAATCAGGCGCGTAACAAAGTGAAAAGTTATGATAGAACGGTACTGGAACATAATAACCTTTCAGACAAGATGTACCAGTATTTATATAGTTTTTTCGTATTAATGGTCAAGTGTATAAAGACCCATTAGAACGTTTTTATCTTTATTCCATAGTGTAGTGTTTAATGTCGTGCGTCTTCAGTAAACCTTTCAAACTTGCGTCTGTTGTAAAACACCTAACCTGGTATTGGTAACCGAAAATGGACCCATAGAGATATACATAGATACATACATATACATACGAATATAGAGCCATACATAGATGGAGGTCATTAATTCAACTGCAGTGGTGAAAGACTGTTTGAGTGTTTTGTTAGACGCAGGTGTGAAGCTATCCGACGTAACAGTCGAACAGTTGTGTAATATCAATACTTGGTTGCAAGAAGCCGTTTCGAAACATTAGCGAAACACTATGAAACAAATGGTTCTGACAGTAATTGAGGGTGACCTGTAAATAACTGTGTTTTGTCTTGTATACGGTTAAACTTTGCAAGACTATGTATCAATGTTTAGTCTCTGGTTCTTGTAGTTATGGAGTGTGACATGTAAATACGTTTGTGTTGTACACGAATAAAAGGTACAAACCTCATCTTGTGTCTTTTTCATAGTGTAATGCAAAGCATATGTTGGGAACCTTACTAATACCCTTACACTTCACAACTAAAGAGACTATCCGTATTGTCAACAGCAAGGATACCAAGGGCAGTGATCATAGGGACAGGTATAGAGACATACATATACATAGATACATACATTCTGGACTTGTTTGTTTGTTGCGGGCGTGAGCACGCGCACCCTGTATGACATCATTAAACTGCTACTCGCAGTAATTTTGTGCGCGAGGTGAGTTGGTTATGCAGGTAGTGGTTTGGTTAGACCTTGTTTTGAACTTGCGCGTATGTAAAGTAATCCCATCATGTGACGTCATGGTATGCGAAGTAATTTTGTACGCGAGGTGAGTTGGTTAAACAGGTAGTGCTTTAGGGTTATCGCGTGGCATCCCTCCTCTTTCAGGCAAATAGAAGTGTAATCACGTGGCATAACAGACACGAGTTGCACAAACGAAACACTAAACTTAGACCAACACGTTGCACGAACCAAACTATAGACACGAGCAAGCAATCTTGTGTGTGCGACATATTCAAATGCTGTTCGGTATATTTCATTTTTTCAAAAAGTCGTCGAATACCTTTACGATTATAACGCCTATCCTTTAACATGGGGAAAATTATCGATGTTTCAACATGGGGAAATTCCCTATCCTTTAACATGGGGTAAAAATGGCCTATCTTTTAACCCGGGCGCGCCTCGGTGGAAATCCCTATCCTTTAACATGGGGAAAATTTGCTATGCTTTAACATGGGCTATGTAGGGGTAAAACATGTAGGGATAAACTGGGACCTCCAAGTCAAAATATGGTCGTATACCTTTACGATAATAGCTCCTATCCTTTAACATCGGGAAACCTGCTGTGCTTTAACACGGGGAAAATTTCCTATCCTTTAACCTTGGAGCACCCTGGGGGAAATTCTTATCTTTTAACATGGGATTTCCCCCGGGGTGCTCGGGCGTACGCGCTGATTAACCTTGGAGCGCCCTGGGCCCGAGATTATCAAGCGTACTCGGTGCTCATAATCAACTCCATGCTTAGACTCGAGATCTCATGCTCACCGGAGAATCCATGCTCACGGTGGTTATAAAACTTCTTGAGTACGTGCTCAACTGAGTACGCCGTCTTGAGTACGAGAGCAAAACAAAGAGCTCTTTCGGAGCTCTCTTCTTCAAGAAGATAACAAACCTACACCTATTTGTAAATAATATCAACTTCCGACTATAAAACGGTGACGGACGAAGACCTACGCCGTTGGGAATGTGTTTATTTTATGGTGAAATGCGTAGAGGAATATCGACTGAATAACGCTGCGAGGAAAGTACTTCGCCGTGCACGATGGAACAGACATGGCACAAGACAATTCAAAAGATAAAATAGCGTAAAACAGTAGTAACATGACCTGCCACTGGTCAGTCACGCTGTATTATTTATGATATTTTGTATCATTGTAACAGTAAGTAGGTACGATGAATTCGGGCTCGACGGCGTCGATGTTACCGTGTTTATAATAAATAAATATCTTACACACATCAAATTGAGTTGGCATTCGTACTTGTGAAATGAACAATTGAACTGACAAAGTAGTTGTATGGGAGCGGCCATTATTTATCAACTGTGCCGGAGGATTCGGGAACATACATACTCAGATCTGAAATTCAGCTTACCCCACCTCCAATCATATCGTTGCGTGTCCCAAATTCGTGTAATTCTGTGGCAATAATTTCATAACTGTTTCATTAAACAAAAATATTATTTGCAAAGCCTAAGTTCAAAATAGTTATTTATATACAATTGACCCAAATCCATGTTATACATAACTGTTGTTTTTATACAGATATGTGCATATAGTATTATGATATTATGATGTACAATTACACGCTTAAAAGGGAAATATACACATAACATACTTGTATAATAACCACATTCTAAGTTGTTTTACATAGTTTGCTTGTTGCTGTTTTGAAATACTACTTTGTTAAACTGCACTAAATTTGTCACTGTCTTCACCACCATGCTGGGTTTTAACTGATAAGGCAAACACACAGTTATGTTATGGTCTTCCGTCAGCCGTGCAGCATTCCCCATAGCAACTGTATGGCTACATTTTTAGTACATCTTATATTCGATTCTCAAAAACTGTGGCTTCATTGCTTCAGTATAATTGGTATAGTTTGTATAATTTTGTTTGGAAAACATTGTTTTATTTCAGGGTAAAATCATTTTATTAGAAATATATAAACGATGTATTGTTTGTTAGTTCATCCAACTAGTTAAATTTTGGTAACCTTGTAAATATGATCATATTCATTTTCTAAATGTACACTTTGGCAAAAGTAGTGACCGAGTGACCACACCAATGACAGTATTATCACATATACATTTAAGTTATCAACTTGTTGAGGATGTCTGCATATGTTGCGTATCGTCTACCTCTGTGTTGAAGTCTTATTCCTGCCCTTGGATTGCAAAATCATAGGCATTACAAATTTGTAATATCATGTCATCCACAAAGCCTTGGACATGGCTACCAATTATATCAACGTTGCACGGGCTTCATTATTAATATGCTACTAATATTAAAAAAAACGATGAAATAATATAACTAATATATGTTTTATACTACTTAATACTCCTTCATTATTCCCAATTGAAAAATCAGCAATACAAAATAATGATATATTAATAAGAGTTTCAGGCAATAACAAAACGTGGTTGTGTTGAGGGGTAAACTTTGTGACCTCGTAATTTTATTAGTTATTTTATTATTTTTAAGGTATACACATGTATGTTGTACTAATATGGCTTAATGTCTGGCGTGGTATTTCATTAATCGGCAGTTGATCGTGAAATTGTATCGCCAAGCAGTAGCGGTAAACGAATGGTCCCCGTCGTCGAAAACGTTGTAATATTGTGTCGTGGTGTCTCGATCCGCTAGATTGGACAAATATTCAGTAAATAGTGCAGTTTGAGGCACAACACGGAATCTTTCGTTGATTTCGTGTTGCTCCACTTCTTGAAATGGATTGATTACATATCGGAAGCGACTCGGCCGCTGGTATCGAGCTGCGTTTCTTCTCGAAAACATCGAACTTGGACAACGAATTCGACTAATTTCTACGTGAGCTGCCACCTTTGTTTGTTTGAGTACAGCGTTGAGCAAGGTCCGTAGCATACTCAGGATGTAGACGTTTCATGCTCAAGTCTGAGTACGATTACGTGTTCAGAAAATGTTATAACCTCCGTGAGTATGAGCATGGTGTGAAAGCGAGGCTTGAGCATGAAATTCTGAGCACCGAGCACCGAGTACGGCCTTATAACCTCGGGCCCTGGGGGAAATCCCATGTTAACAGATAGGGATTTGCTCCAGGGAACGGATCGATACGCGCTGGACCACCTACATTACAACTTACGTCACCATTAAATGCCAATATGGCAAACATGGCCAGTATATTTACAACAGGACATGTGCGCTGCCTAGCGGACAGAGGGACAGGACTAGGCAACCTCAAGTTAGTTGTGTCGGTGATGGCTTTTTGCTCCCCCTCCTAGAACAAATGCATGTGACCAACTGATGTCAATCTTTTCAAGAGATTTTCAAATATCAATTCACAAAATTTGTCAACTTTCACCCTAACCCTAACCAGTCTGCCCACCAGACCAGCCATAGAAACATCGTTTGTACGTGGAGAAGTAGCACGAAGCTCTTTCCGATTGTGTCGGCTCACGGTTTCACGGTTTGTTGTATTGTACATATAGCTACCGTCAATAAACGAATATTATCACAACACTGGTGGTGCACGGGTTTGCATAGCTACAGCGTACCTATTGATCTTAGTGGCGAAGACTAACCACTCGCATTTTGTATTGATTCAAACCCCACCACTGTGATTTTCAGTGATCCAAAATTGTACCCAGCCAATACTACCATATGACGCAACATGGTGGCCAAGACAATTTAGTCCGGTTATAATATCCACAGTAGAATCAATGGGCATTAATATATGCTCCACTCAATAGGTGGCGCCACTGTAGTGATTTATTTCCCACACGAAGACCAAACCACCACCCACTCATGTGTAATACTATATGTTTTCGGGGATTTGTGAACTTATACGACAATCCCTTGCCGTTATGTTATATCACACATTACAATTACAAACTTCGATCCGTCTAAATGTCAGATCTAGTTTCAGGTATAGACCAATACGTGAATATTTATAAAAAAATGGAATAATTTTTTTATTTTGCCAAGAAATATTGTATTTCAGGAATTTAACCACAGGACACATATTCCTTCTTAAGGCAAACCACCCGCGTTCTACACGCACGCGGCGTTAACAAGGAACGGATGGTGCTCCGAAACGAAATAGACAGCAGTGCAAACTCATGATTATCCCTTCACATCATCGTTCTAAGCAACTGCTTTCACACAGGCGCACTTCTATCTGGACTGTTGAGGAATAGCGTGTACGTTAAACACGTTAAACGTACAGTGGAATCAGCCTTCATGCGTAGTTCCGTGAAGCATGACGCTAAAGACGAGTTGATTCAGTATAATACCGGCATCCACTAGTGGATGGATCATGGCGGTTGCAACTCTCTAACGGATGATTTCTTGACATGCACCGAAATGTTCGTCAGCCAGTAGTTGAACAAAGTCGCCAATAATTGCTTCTGACCTGAAAAAATATCAGCAATGTCTGTAATATTATGATCGTCCATGCGCACTGAACGTTAAACAATTGAAAACCTGTTGAATAGACAAACTGATGAACCATTACATCACTTTGGTTGGGTAAACTAGCTATTCCAAGAATCGCATTATAAACAAAAATATACGGGGTAAATTGTAGCACCTATATCTATGCAACAAAAGAATGTAACATATTGTTGGACTCGATTGTTTTGAAAACAGGTACTTTATGGAAATAGAGCAACCACACAGTATATACTCCTAAAACTAATACTATTACCAGTACAGAATAAAAAAGAAAAGGAAACTTAATCTGGCAAAACAGCTGCTATTTTGTTTGCCTGCCGAGCTCACGGAATATTTCGATTTACTAATGAAATCTGGATAAAACATCCATTCATCACGACTCATTTATGCAGAAATACCAAACCCTGTCTAAACATAATGCTGACAGTGGCTATCAATATACTCAATGCATCTGCTCAACGAACCTTCCAATAACGACGTTGAATCCTTCAGTTTTCTTATTTGCTCTGACACCCTCTTCCTGTCGTTGAACGTTACCAGTGACTGCAGCTTTCCAATGGTATTGAAATCCTCATCGGTGATGTCGCCTTGAACCAGTTTCTCCATCAACTCTGGAAAGATTTTGGGTTCTTGTTTGTGTTTCTCGTCTTCACCCCGGCAACATGACGTCACTGCGCAGACATACGGATGATTAATTGGCTTATTTTCGTTACTGGCCTGAATACATTCAAAATATCGACTGTTCTACATACTAATGTACTGGCTATTTAAAGGGATTGGGTCAACAGGTAATTTGCAATAAAGGCTAGTGTAATATCGCCAGCACTTCAACTACTACTCTGAATTACGTAGCAAATACAGAAACAAGTAATTTACTTAGATGTTGGTTATTCTACACGAGTATAAACAATAGATCTGTAAGAGGATTTGAGAGCCAATAATAAACGAACCTTCCCTGCAGTAGACGTCCAACACACCTTCCAGAAACTCCCGCAATGCAACGGTATCGACACACGGCCTACAAGGAAAACAAAACAAATAATAATAAACATCCTATATTAACGATAACCTTATAAAATATACAGTTTATCTTCCTAATGGTCGTGAGTTTAAAACATAAATGTACATGTAAAATTATGTAAAACTGCTACATCAATTAACTATATAAAATAGTACGTTGTATAATGCAGTAAAGATACACACAACATAAATAGATGAATATTGGTAAAATATATAGCATCAATAAATAAACTAAAAAACTCTATTCAGTATGTCACAGTGTCACTGTTGTCTAGTCGAACACATTGCGTACATAAGCTGCTTTATAAGCATTTAAAGAATTACAGTTTTGGATTTCTGAATTTAAATTGCCCCACACTTTGCACCATTAACTGCTACATGTGTTGAATAAAAATCATTTAGACATGTAATTGTTATATAAATGAACCTTATTAAAGCAAACATGCAAAGTCATACAAATAAGGTGGAACAACATTTTGAATATTCGTTGTACAAATCATTTCAGGTGGAGTGTCTGTGTGCAGTGTCTATCTATAACTTAAATTTTGTTTAAAAAAAAGCCTTCTTTCAATCACGGCTGGTACGTTATCACATCTAAATGTCATATCTAAATTATGCATTAATTAAATGGAGCATGGTAGTAATATAGGATAAGTACGAGGGATGGTGGCGCGCACCGGAGCAAATCCCATGTTAAAAGATAAGGATTTGCACCAGGGCGCGCCCGGGTTAAGAGATAGGCCATTTTTACCCCATTTTAAAAGATAGGGATTTTGCACCAGGGCGCGCCCGGGTTAAAGGATAGGCCATTTTTACCCCATGTTAAAAGATAGGGATTTTGCACCAGGGCGCGCCCGGGTTAAAGGATAGGCCATTTTACCCAATGTTAAACGTCAAATCAATTTATCGTACAGGTATACGACGACTTTTTGATTTGGAGGTATCAATTTTTATCCCCCAAATTATCTTCTGAAACCTGTCCTACCAAATTTCCCTATATTAAGAGATAGGTAATTTTTCCCATGTTAAAAGATAGGGAATTTTCTCCATGTTAAAGCATAGGAGCTATTATCGTAAACGTATACGACGATATTTTGAATTTTCGACGTGGATCAAGCGACGCTACCGGAGGCGTGTCTGGACTTGTTTGTTTGTTGCGCGCGGGAACCGCACTGTGATTGCGCAATACCATCGTTCGTGGCTATAAAAAACACGTACGCGGATGTTGAGATACTACATCGGTGAAATAGTGATTCTTTCTCTTGAGTATCTGACAACACGAATATGTGTGATATAATTCACAGGGATACTTTCTCTTGGGTGTCTGAATAAAACATTTCAGAAACGCACATATGGTGCCGACTTTTTTATTCCTTAATGAAGGTAATACGAGAACGTGCATGCCAACATTACATGTCACTCTTAACAAAATAAATCGAAAACAAGACAGTCATTGTTCAATAAATCGTTCCCGAAAGTATTCACAAACGTCTTCGTGGGTATGCCTCGACTTCGGTGCAGCAAGTACACGACACAGTATTGTCCACATACGTTAGACAGCGGGCTCTTAAACGTTCTCTTGTTGAAAGTCCAAGTATCGCAGTTGCTCTGTAGAAAATCCACGAATTCGACGTGTCGAGGTGGCAAACCGTAGGAGTCGAAGTATTCTCCACGTCCGTCTTTTGCAATAAACATTCAGATCCAATGTTGACCCGGTTCATCGCTCGAATGAGTGTTGCAAACGAAAGCTGCCGGATAGGTCGTCATAGGAGTAGTGGGTAACCCGTCTTTAGGTAGTACGCCTCGAACAACGGTCCTAGTGTAAGCATCTGCCGCAAGGAGTCTTTCTATCTGTGACGTATCCATCAGTAATCGTAGACGACGTTTGTGTTGCGGTCAATCTCCAAAACCGTCTCGAATTCTCCGTAGACGACGACGTTGATCGTTTGGTCGAGAGGTTGATTAAAGTGCATCTCGACTCGTAGGTTGCCTTTATGTACCAAATTGAAATGGGGACCGTCACAACAATCTGGTGTGATGTCAAAAGCAAACAGGGTGTATCCTTTGCCAAACTCGTCCCGACTGATGTTGTTTCCGTCGTCTTGAAACATCTTTCCCGTTCCAGCAAATAGATTACTGTAACTTCTCAAGTAGGAACCATCGTTGAAATTAGGCTGGAGTGGTTTAGCCGGAACATGTAGCCCGTCGACGTACACTGCAAGAAAGTTCAAGTTGTTGTTCTTTACGTGGTACGGATTCTTGGCGAATGTTCCATTGTAAGCGTCGTTGTCTACACAACACAAGATTATTCTCTTTGGTAAGACACCCAAATAAACGTTTTCGTGAGTGTGCGACATGGCACCTCGCGGTATGGAAAATGCCTTGCAATCGACTCTTCGCAACGGATACTTGGCCGTTCCCTTTTGTAGCGCTTTGATGTGACCCATCGAGAGGGAGACAAAGAGAGAGAGAGAGAGAGAGAGAGAGAGAGAGAGAGAGAGAGAGAGAGAGAGAGAGAGAGAGAGAGAGAGAGAGAGAGAGAGACAGAGAGAGAGACAGAGAGAGAGAGAGAGAGAGAGAGAGAGAGAGAGAGAGACAGAGAGAGAGAGAGAGAGAGAGAGAGAGAGAGAGAGAGAGGAGAGAGAGAGAGAGAGAGAGAGAGAGAGAGAGAGAGAGTGGCTGAGAATGATGAAGAGGAATTAGAAGTGAATATTATATAGAGAGGAGATAGCGAAGGGGAGATAGAGAGGGATCGAGAGGAGGGAGGAAGATCAGATGTTTCTGATGGTGCACCGTTTCTGATGGTGCACCGTTTCTTAGGTCCGTATATATAAAACGAACATTGTTTGCTTTTTGGTTTTTTCTTTTGAAATTTGCAAACGAAAAAGGAAAAGACAAGGACCTTCTTATGCTAATGTTCAGATTTTTTAAATATCAAAAACGACCAATGTCAAGTTGTTTTATTTTGAAGTCGCCCAGACGTCGGACATGTAATCTCGGTTAAGAGTGTGAAGATCTACATCAACTATCTACATACTATGTTCGTATCTTGCGGTGCCAGTGTGGAGAATTCAGGCCTGTTAAAATGCCGAGCTGATGACAGACCTGTGCATAGGTAGCGAGGCACCATCGACTAAGACAGAGAGTCCGCTTGTGGGGATTAAAAAAGTGAACATTTCCCTTCTTACGATCTCATGTCCGGCAGTATGCATGCAATGGTTAGAGTTAACAACTACGATGTTATGAATATACAACATATCACAATGTTATAATGCATAAATTATCAATAAACTTTGATATTTTATTAAATAACTGTGCTTTCATCCTTAACAGTGTATAGGACAGGAAATACAGTATTTTATGGCCTCGTTGCATAACGTGTCCTTGTATGCGCGCTCACAAATTTATTTGTAATTGTATGTAATGGCATAATAAAACGGAAAAAAACATGTTTGGAAAGGAGTAAATATGAAGTTGTAAACTTCCAAATAATAATGTTCGTGGGCATATAATCCGTTCGGGTTTTACGCTAGTTGACACGTACGACCCCACAAAGAATCTGTAACACTACAAGTATGATATATTATGTAACCCTGGCGGAATTGTTTCGTGCAAGCGGTTGCATAGGCTATTGTTATGTCAGTCGCCAGACGGAGGTAGGGTAGCTAGAGCCACAGCCAGTCGCAGTTTGCTAGGGAACATGGACGTGTCCACAAAGATATACGTACAGTTGTCTCGGCTCCGTATTACGAGTATCCATATACACGGCCTGGTGAGTTATGTTTTCATGTTGATATGTTATATATACTAGTGATACTATTAGAATAATGCATAATTTAAAGTGTTTCTTGTTGCCCCATTACCCGTCACTTCGGGCATGCCAGCTATAGTATAACGAGTGTAGCAGCGTTCTGTCGCATAATGTTAAATTGTGTTTACAAACGACTTACATATCTAGCAAGCATTTGAACTAATTATTGTGGTGTATAGGTATGTCGTGTGCATACGTTTGACTTTAGATAATGTGATAGTTACTAGTCAAAAGAACTACATAGGTAAAATAAGTTTTTCCGACTTTTGTCTGTACTAGTTTAGACAAGTATCTATAGGGTGACTGATTATTATATGCACTTTAACACGTCTAATATTAGAACAGCCGACACAACTTAGTAATGTAGCGTTGGTTGCTTGACTACACTGTTGCGATGTTGTAGTCGCAACTAGCATGCTGTCTCTCTGTCTCCCTGCTCCTATATCTGTCTCTATAATTTAAAAAAAATTTCTCCCCGTCTACCCTTCTCCGACTCTCCCTCTCTACCCGAATCTCTATCCTTCCTCCATCCTTTGTGTTTGTCTGTTAGAATGTCAGTCTATAAGTCGGTTAGGCAGTACGTCAATACGCCTGTCTGTCTGTCTGCCTGCCTGGCTACCTGTCCGGCTGCCTGCCGGCCGGCCTCATTCTCTACCTGTATTTTTCTCTGACTGTTTGCCTCTATGTCTGTTTTTTGTCTGCCTGTCTTGTCTGTCTGTCTGCTTGCCTGTTTGTCTGTATGTCTGCTGCTTGTCTGTTGGTTGTATGTTTATCTGGCTATCGCTGCCTCAGTCTTTGCCCTTGTCTGTGTGTCTACCTCTCTGAATTGATTATCTCTCCTGTCTGCCTATCTACCTGGATGTATGTATGTCTGACTGCTGCTTGTCTGCTGGCTGTATGTTTATGTGCCTATCCCTGTCTGTATCTCTTTTCTCTCCAGTCTGCCCATCTACCTGGATATATGTCTGTCTGTCTGTCTGTCTGTCTGTCTGTCTGTCTGTCTGTCTGTCTGTCTGTCTGTCTGTCTGTCTGTCTGTCTGTTCGTCTGTCTGTCTGTCTGTCTGTCTGTCTGTCTGTTCTTTTCCGTCTGTCTGTCTGTCTGTCTGTC
>JAHLWY010000371.1:0-38000 GCA_020002185.1 Paraescarpia echinospica | reverse complement strand
ATTTCAATCATTGTTCAGATAATCTGAAATACATAGCAAATGAACTTAACATAAATAAATTATTGTCTTTATAAATGACAGTGGTGCAGTTGATTACTCACCCTATGTATGCTTCAGGTGCATGTGGAGAGAAGGGTAAATGCTACAGCCAGTTGGAAGGGCTGGTGACAGGTGTGAAATAGGTAAGTCACTCTGCGTTTTACGTCACTTCAAAATGTTTAGTTGAGAATTGAGAAGAGAGAGGTAGAAGGAGAAGAGGGAGACCATCAGTAAAATGTAAAGGTAAGTTCTTATATAGCGCAGTATCCAGTCCTTAAGACTGCTCAAAGTACTTTAAACTTTCTTTCTGGCAGACCTGTTTAAATGAAATCTCAATCGAGAGAACCCTGTTTCGAGTCCTTTGCTGTCGCATTGAACATTGAGCAAGTTCTTTCACTCTACATTGCTACAGTTCACTCAGCTCTATGGCTGCCTGAAATAGACAGTGGTGGATATTTGTATATGAATAGTGTTTGTGCATTAATTGTAGCAAGGCTGAATGCTTCCCAGAGAAGTCGAAATGGTGTTCGATTGAACATGTCTGCCAGGGAGTGAAGTATAAAAGTGCTTTGAGCAGTCCTGAGAACTTACCTTTATGTGTTCTGTCTCTTTAATTATGATTAATTATGACCATTTGTTGAAGGTATCACTGTGAGGGACCCGATGTTCAACTATGAGACCCTGTCCGATGCCCTTTTGGAGACACAGGTGATCCTTATGTTCAAGGCCCAGTCAGTTCGTTTGTTGTTCAGTGCGTTGAGTTATGTGTACCTAGCACGATGGAATGACAACAGAGTGTCATGATTTTTATCCTGTCTCCAGATCAATTCAGCTTTGTGACTATAGTGCTTTGAGTTCATCATCAAACCAAGTGGCCTCACTACCCTAGTTTTAGATTTGGTGGGTGTGTGCCTATCCAACAACTGTCTTAATGTGGTATTGTATTCACCAGCTAGATGATTGATATCCGTGATGCTCAATAGTGCATTAGCTATACCCCTGAAGTCAGTGCTGAAAGCTTTGTTATCAATTTGTGTCAGTTTCCTATGCGATATAGTACATGTTTATAAAGGAGGTCTGGGCATGTTTACTCGATAACGCACAAACATGTGATCCGAGACCATGTAATCAGCCACCGGGTAACTAAGAAGTTCACGATTACGCCTAGTGACAATTAAATCGAGAGTGACCAGATCTATGAGTTGCAACCCTAACATGTTGTTTTAAGTCATACATACTCAGTACATCACACATTCTTATTGCATCAGCATCGATGTCAATATCCATATGAATATTAAAATGACCTACTACAGGAGTGATTGAGGGGTGTGAACTGCATGCGACAGGTAGTTCTGAAATTCCTCAAAGAAAGTAGCAGTAGTGACACGATGGTTTTACGAATACGGTAGTCGGTATATCACATGCACATCAACTTTCATCTTTTCGCACAATAATTCATAGCAAATTAAAAGGAACATCACTTTTCAGCGAATACTGCCGGACAGTCTTGGATTGTTCTTGAGATGATAGCCACTGGGTGTTAGTTCCTCGCGTTTGACCGCATCACCAGATGTCAATCAGGTCTCCGTTATTAGAACGATATCAGTGTCACTAGTAATGATATACTCACTGACGTCTGCAGTTTTGTTCCACACACAGCACGGATTCACAAGAGCGAGTTGGATGTCCCTTGTTCGTCACGATGGTGTGTTTACTCGCTTAACATGGATTAGATTGTTCAGATTAGCTCCAGTCCGAGCATCACGAATATTGAGCAGTTTCTCTGTTGCTGTTACTGCTGTTGCCATCACTGCTGCTGCTGCCGCCATCGCTGCTTCTGCCGCCGTTGCTGTTGTCGCTGCTGCTGCTGTTGTCATTGTTGATGCCGCTGCCAAAGTTGCATGCGAGGTTGCGTCATCACTGTGCATAATTGAAGTTGTGCAGATATCAGTGGTGTATGTGTAATGTTGCCATAAAATATATTAGTTAACACCGTTGGCACCCGAGAATGCAGCTTTATGAAAGTTCCTATCGAATAAAGTTAATGTCGGAATCGAATGATAGTGGTTAATTCCGCAGGGTCAGTGTGTTTTTGCCATGGAACAAATCTTTAATAACCGAAGCGTTTGTAGAATCTTTAGCGGTATCGTTTGTTTGGCCTTCATTGCAATGACCCCGATGGCATGCAGTTCTTGACTGGTGAAAGCCAGCATGTTTACAAACAGTCTGTTAAGCGTAAACACTGATTTAACAACGGGAAAGTAATTTTACTTATTTATTCACTTATTTTAATAAAAAATAGGTTTCAGTATATGTTATGTTCCAAATGGTGGCAACTGAAGACTCCAGTTAGAAAATGATGATGCAAGATTCCCAACATTAAAACATACTGATTTTACTTTAACCAATGTGAATTTTAAAGCATTTATTTCAGTTTAAAAATAAAACCCAGGTACTTGTGATATTAGCTGTTGTATGAGTAGATCAATATGGATGATGTGTTCACTTCAGAACTGGGAGGAAAGGAAGTCTTGAGATCGATGGATTCAGCTTTGCAGAGGGAGAAACTGGAGGAGTATCATGCATGTTGAACACACGCGGCAACATGTAAATTGGTAAGTCTCACAAATATATTGTACTTAAAAATGCAGCATGGAACAATCATAGGAAACATGCATGGCATTGCATACAACTGTCCCAAGTTATGCAATCTTCATCAACTGTCTCATATAAATCCTTCTTCAAACCGTCTCTTGCGTCTCTGTAGGTAGCGCCATGTGTCACACAAAATACCAGACTAAGCACTTGGCTTCTTACCTAACCGTGAAAATGATCACCATACAAATAACCAAGTTATTTCTTCTGATGGATAAGTATTTTTTAGTTTGTATAATAATTGAT
This sequence comes from Paraescarpia echinospica, assembly GCA_020002185.1. Classification (NCBI taxonomy): domain Eukaryota; kingdom Metazoa; phylum Annelida; class Polychaeta; order Sabellida; family Siboglinidae; genus Paraescarpia; species Paraescarpia echinospica. The sequence continues at coordinate 35,060 of JAHLWY010000371.1, read as the reverse complement.
GTATCCACCACATCGCGGTTTTGCTTACATCACAATTTAATTTTGTACGTGACCTCCGTCAAGTTTTGCTTTGCATTAATGGTTATATATACGTGAATTACATTGCTATTGCTGCATGACATCTCCTAATTCAAACATTCCCACATACAATGGTCACTTTACAAACTGCATTATATTTTTGTTATAAAGAAACACTTTTGTGACCAGAATTTCAACAAAATATTTGACGGAATGTCCGAACCCACTACATATTTTCTGATGACTTGACGGAGGTGTTGCTAGGCAACAGGTCACATGACGGAGAGGTTATCTGTAGCGTGTTCAGCCAGTATTGCCAGAGTGTTGACAGTGGTTGTTATGCTTCAGGTGGCATGCCTAACCTGGACGGCATGACATTTGGTCAGCACAAGAAGATGCTGGAGGGTTGTGTCAGCAACCTGCACATCCATGGCAAGGACCCCTTGACCTCACCACTGTCGCTGTTGGGGTATGTCCTGGCGCCCTGACACCCCTCTTTTCTGCAGCCGTCCAGTTGCTACAGTGTTTTTGTTTCTTTATGTTTTGGGGCTAGTGTTGGAGACAGTTTTTTCTTAAACAAAATGTATTATTTTGTCAGCTTTATTAGTTTTATTAATAGAAATGTAACCGATTAAAGTTATATATCTCAGCTGGTTGATACTTGATTTGAAACTTATGTTGCCAACATAATTAGGAGGTTAACTAATGTCAGAATGAATTGTACTATTAGCCTATACATGTGAATTCTTTGTAATTTTACTTTATTTGTATACATTTTCTAGCAGTAAAATGTTGTCTTTGAATGTTGAAGGGCAGATTCACAAAGCAATGTTAATATGATGGAGAGATAAGGTAATTATGTGCAATCATACCATGATATCGTGCCAACTGAAGTGAAGGTCTGATACAAGGTATTTATTGTGTGCAAATGCCAAATATGCCAAATACTTATTGAATATTTTTCCACACAGAAACAGAGTTGTAGGGGAAAGAAATCTTGTGATGTATTTCATTATAATGTATAACATTTGACACAGTCCCACTGATATCTATTTATAACAGACAGACAGACAGTATTTTTTTTACCACCATAAGCACATAAACTACAATATAATATTAATTGTAAGGTCAGGGAGACTCCCCTACTGATGTAACTGGATAGTGGACTTTGCCCTGGTCACTTACTAGGCTGTGAGTGGAGTGGCCAGCTGTAAATGTGTGTATCGGTCTAGCCTAGTTAATTTTGTTTAGTGTACCTTTTGTTCTCAAAAAATCTGTCCTCTTAGTTTTACAAATGAAGACATAATCTGGCATAACTTCATAAGTTTTTGTAGCATTACATTTGTACTTCCAATGTATCATTGCAACATAACATACACACTGTATGTACTATTCTCATGCAATCCATTTGCATATATAATGTAAAACTTCAACAGCAGTTTTCTTCATTTTAACTTTTTGACCCCTACCATGTTCAATACGCCATAACTTCGCAAATTTTTGTAGCAGTCATAATTTTTGAAACTGTAAAAGCACCCTACCCAACCTTTACAAGAATGAAAGAAAACAATGTTAACATATTTCTGACTTATCACTCATTTGGTCAGCCGGGGTCACATAGACGTATTAGTCCAAAGGACATCAGGGCCACTTGGCCCATTTTGTTTTATAAATGTTCTTATCTATTTATTATATATATGTTTTAATGTTTTTTAACAATCTTATTGAGATGTTCTAGTATTGTGATGCACCTCTGAATTATTAATTGCCATATTTATGGTGCAGAAGAATGCTGTTGAATTATTATTATAAGACAATATTCATCATTACAGAGAATCCATTGTTAAATTTAAGTGGAGACACCCCAGTCTGAAAAATTCCCAGTACGACACATGGTGACATTGTTTCCTTATTTCCCATATAATTATCTTTGTATTATAATTTTTCAGAAATGTTTTTATCTTATTTATTATATTTATATATAATGTATATATATATATCAATGATCTTAATGGGTACATTCCATGTTTTAGTATTATAATGCACCTCTGAATGGTGGAGTGGAGACACCATACTCTTAAATATGTTTTTCTAAAAAGCTGATCAATCTCATCAGAAATTAATTGTATGAAGTTAGTATATTACTATTGTAAATAAAATGTCTCATAAAAAGAAATGTCTAAAAACTGTTGATAGCAGTGACAAGAAAGTATCCCAGTGAATGGCAGACATCAACTGGATGTTCCCTTAGTTTTTCAAATGGTTCAGTATCAGATATATAATATATCACCATAGTTGTTATACTGGTTGGGTGGACTAGTGAATTATGCAGCGTATACAGAGCAGCCTTGTGTTGTAGAAAGAAGAAATTCCGCATGATCAAGTTTGGCACCAACGTTGATTTGTCTAATGAGAAGAAATGGAAGGCACGACTCCAGGAGTTGGAAAAACTTCCCGCCTTCACACGAGTATGTCTCCCATTGTCTCCCTCCCTCTCTCCCTCCCTCTCTCTCTCCCTCCCTCTCCCTCCAACCATCCCTCCCTCCTTCCCTTCCACACAGGTTGTAGCCGCCAGTAACATGTGCCACTGTAACCGTTACAGGTTGCAGCCGCCAGTAACATGTGCCACTGTAACCGTTACAGGTTGTAGCCGCCAGTAATATGTGCCACTGTAACCGTTACAGGTTGTACCAGCCAGTAACCTGTACCACTGTAACCATTACAGGTTGTAGCATCCAGTAACCTGTGCCACTGTAACGGTTACAGGTTGTAGCATCCGGTAACCTGTGCTAATGTAACAGTCATAGGTTGTAGCAGACAGTAATATGTGCCACTGTAACCGTTACAGGTTGTAGCCGCCAGTAACATGTGCCACTGTAAACGTTACAGGTTGTAGCAACCAGTAACCTGTGCCACTATAACCGTTACAGGTTGTAGCATCCAGTAACCTGTGCCACTGTAACCGTTACATGTTGTAGCCATCAGTAACATGTGCCACTGTAACTGATACAGGTTGTAGCCACCAGTAACAGGTGCCACTGTAACCGATACAGGTTGTAGCAGCCAGTAACATGTGCCACTGTAACCGTTACATGTTGTAGCCATCAGTAACATGTGCCACTGTAACTGATACAGGTTGTAGCCGCCAGTAACATGTGCCACTGTAATCATTACATGTTGTAGCCGTCAGTAACATGTGCCACTGTAACCGTTACAGGTTGTAGCCACCAGTAACATGTGCCACTGTAACCGTTACAGGTTGTAGCCACCAGTAACATGTGCCACTGTAACCATTACAGGTTATAGCCACCAGTAACATGTGCCACTGTAACCGTTACATGGTGTAGCCATCAGTAACATGTGCCACTGTAACCGTTACAGGTTGTAGCCACCAGTAACATGTGCCACTGTAACCATTACAGGTTGTAGCCACCAGTAACATGTACCACTGTTACCGTTACATGTTGTAGCCGTCAGTAACATGTACCACTGTAACCATTACAGGTTGTAGCCTCCAGTAACATGTGCCACTGTAACCATTACAGGTTGTAGCCACCAGTAACATGTACCACTGTAGTCGTTACAGGGTGTAGCCACCAGTAACATGTGTCACTGTAACCGTTACAGGTTGTAGCCACCACTAACATGTGTCACTGTAACCTTTACAGGTTATAGCCACCAGTAACATGTGCCACTGTAACCGTTACAGGTTGTAGCCACCAATAACATGTGTCACTGTAACCGTTACAGGTTGTAGCCACCAGTAACATGTACCACTGTAGCCCTTACAGGGTGTAGCCACCAGTAACATGTGTCACTATAATCGTTACAGGTTGTAGCCACCAGTAACATGTGTCACTGTAACCGTTACAGGATTTAGCCATTAGTAACATGTGTCACTGTAACCGTTACAGGTTGTAGCCACCAGTAACATGTGCCACTGTAACCGATACAGGTTGTAGCCGCCAGTAACATGTGCCACTGTAATCGTTACATGTTGTAGCCATCAGTAACATGTGCCACTGTAACTGTTACAGGTTGTAGCCACCAGTAACAAGTGCCACTCTAACCGTTACAGGTTGTAGTTGCCAGTAACATGTACCACTGTAACCGTTACAGGTTGTAGCCACCAGTAACATGTGCCACTGTAACCATTACAGGTTGTAGCCACCAGTAACATGTGCCACTGTAACCATTACAGGTTGCAGCCACCAGTAACATGTGCCACTGTAACCGTTACAGGTTGTAGCCACCAATAACATGTGTCACTGTAACCATTACTGGTTGTAGCCACCAGTAACATGTACCACTGTAGCCCTTACAGGGTGTAGCCACCAGTAACATGTGTCACTGTAATCGTTACAGGTTGTAGCCACCAGTAACATGTGTCACTGTAACCGTTACAGGATTTAGCCATTAGTAACATGTGCCACTGTAACCGATACAGGTTGTAGCCGCCAGTAACATGTGCCACTGTAACCGTTACATGTTGTAGCCATCAGTAACATGTGCCACTGTAACTGTTACAGGTTCTAGCCACCAGTAACATGTGCCACTGTAACCGTTACAGGTTGTAGTTGCCAGTAACATGTACCACTGTAACCATTACAGGTTGTAGCCACCAGTAACATGTGCCACTGTAACAATTACAGGTTGTAGCCACCAGTAACATGTGCCACTGTAACCGTTACATGTTGTATCCGTCAGTAACATGTGCCACTGTAACCGTTACAGGTTGTAGCCACCAGTAACATGTGCCACTGTAACCGTTACAGGTTGTAGCCACCAGTAACATGTGCCACTGTAACCATTACAGGTTGTAGCCACCAGTAACATGTGCCACTGTAACCGTTACATGTTGTAGCCATCAGTAACATGTGCCACTGTAACCGTTACAAGTTGTAGCCATCAGTAGCATGTGCCACTGTAACTGTTACAGGTTGTAGCCACCAGTAACATGTGCCATTGTAACCATTGCAGGTTGTAGCAGGCAGTAACCTGTGCCAGTGTAACTGTTACAGGTTGTAGCATCCAGTATCATGTGCCAGTGTAACCGTTACAGGTTGTAGCTTCCAGTATCCTGTGCAACTGTAACTGGTACAGGTTGTAGCAGCCAGTAACATGTGCCACAGTAACCATTGCAGGTTGTAGCCACCAGTAACATGTACCACTGTAGCCGTTACAGGGTGTAGCCACCAGTAACATGTGTCACTGTAACCGTTACAGGTTTTAGCCACCACTAACATGTGTCACTGTAACCATTACAGGTTGCAGCCAACAGTAACATGTGCCACTGTAACCGTTACAGGTTGTAGCCACCAATAACATGTGTCACTGTAACCGTTACAGGTTGTAGCCACCACTAACATGTACCACTGTAGCCCTTACAGGGTGTAGCCACCAGTAACATGTGTCACTGTAATCGTTACAGGTTGTAGCCACCACTAACATGTGTCACTGTAACCGTTACAGGTTGTAGCCATTAGTAACATGTGTCACTGTAACCGTTACAATGTGTAGCCACCAGTAACATGTGTCACTTTAACCGTTACAGGTTGTAGCCACCAGTAACATGTGCCACTGTAACCCATACAGGTTGTAGCCCCCAGTAACATGTGCCACTGTAACCATTACATGTTGTAGCCGTCAGTAACATGTGCCACTGTAACCGTTACAGGTTGTAGCCACCATTAACATGTGCCACTGTAACCGTTACAGGTTGTAGTTGCCAGTAACATGTACCACTGTAACCGTTACAGGTTGTAGCCACCAGTAACATGTGCCACTGTAACCATTACAGGTTGTAGCCACCAGTAACATGCGCCACTGTAACTGTTACATGTTGTAGCCGTCAGTAACATGTGCCACTGTAACCGTTATAAGTTGTAGCCATCAGTAACATGTGCCACTGTAACTGTTACAGGTTGTAGCCACCAGTAACATGTGCCACTGTATCCATTACAGGTTGTAGCCACCAGTAACATGTGCCACTGTAACCGTTACAGGTTGTAGCCACCAGTAACATGTGCCACTGTAACCGTTACAGGTTGTAGCCACCAGTAACATGTGCCACTGTAACCATTACATGTTGTAGCCGTCAGTAACATGTGCCACTGTAACCGTTACAAGTTGTAGCCATCAGTAACATGTGCCACTGTAACTGTTATAGGTTGTATCCACCAGTAACATGTGCCACTGTAACCATTACAGGTTGTAGCCACCAGTAACATGTGCCACTGTAACCGTTACAGGTTGTAGCCACCAGTAACATGTGTCACTGTAACCGTTACAGGTTGTAGCCACCAGTAACATGTGCCACTGTAACCGTTACAGATTATAGCCACCAGTAACATGTGCCACTGTAACCGTTACAGGTTGTAGCTGGCAGTAACATGCTGAGTCACATTGGCCACAAGATCCTGGGAATGAACACGGTGCAGCTCTACATGAAGGTGCCTGGGTCCCGCACTCCTGGTAGGACACTCGTTGTTTCACAACATTTTGTTCGTAAAACCAAACTAACATTGGCAAACATTCTTCAGTAGCTGCACCAAAATCTAGAATCAACTTTCGTAAAAAAAAATAAAGACTTATTTATTTGAAATCGCATTTCCACCCTATTCTTCGGCAGTCCCTTGCTCTAATGACGACACTTGCTTGTCCCTGTTAATGATTTTGTCCAATGATTCTTGTATGTCGCGCCTCTCAGCTCAAATTCCTTCAGGGGAATATTGGCAATATCAACATTTATTTTATTATTGTTAGTTCCCTTGTAATTATCTTCACACTGAATGCCCCATTCCTCCCAAGTGCAGGGGTATGTTTAGGGGGGCATGTTTTGGCAATTGTTTGTTTTCCTTTGTAATTTGTTGGACTGCTTTATTTTAACATTTAGAAAGAATAATAATAATCATAATAATAACAAACTTCTAAAGCGCCTGTATCATCGCAGGCCTCAGCTCAGATGTGCAACATGCAACAATCAAAGCAAAAGCAACGGACTGCCCAAGATTTACGCTGTGAATGAATTAGTTCCAGATTTTCATGTGTCCAGTGTAGACATCTTTCATTAAGGAAAGGTGTCCACTGAGTACTTGCATAAATTAATACAGTCTGAATGATTTACCTTCCAATACTGGGGTATAACCACCGAGTAAGCCAAATATGAAATACATAATCTTTGATAAATGTGTGTATCTATATTATGCACATTTGAGAGAAACGAATGACTAGTGCTTGTGGGACTTTGGTGGAGCGCCGTGGTGCAGTGGCTAGAGCTTCAGACTCTCGACCGAGAGAACCCGGGTTCGATTCCTGAGCAGCAATGTCAAACCTTGGGCAAGTTCGTTCACTCTACATTGCTCCAGTTCACTCAGCTGTATGAATGAGCACCTTGCTCTAGACAGTGGTGGATATTTAATTTAATTGCAGTGTGGCTGGATGCTTCCTAGAGAAGTCGAGATGGTGTTCGATTGAACAGATCTGTCAGGAAGTAAAGTGTAAAGCGCTTTGAGCAGTCCGTTTTTAGTGCTTGAAACGTTGTTATTTGAGAAATCAGCAAGATTTTGTTATTATGTTTCCTCGATAGGCCACCAGGAGAACTTGAATTACGCTGCAGTGAACATCAACATTGGGCCAGGAGACTGTGAATGGTTCGGGATGCCAGAGAGCTATTGGGGCGTCATACACCAACTGTGTAAACAGTAAGTGGGGGTTTGGGGTGTCATACACCAACTGTGTGAACAGTAAGTGGGGGTTTGGGGCATGATACACCAACTGTGTGAACAAATAACTGGTGTTGAATATAAAAAACTGTTCACATACAGTATGATATCTTTAAAATAAATTTCTTATATTTGAAAACATACCGCAGGGAATCAGCAGGACCATTTAATTAAGGTTTGTATTCAGTTACAAAAATCCCTAGGTTTAACTGGCGAAGGATATTATCAAAGCTACCGGTATGTAAATCATTGTTTATAGTTTTATAGGACTTTTAATATCTATGTGGTTTACTCAAAGTAATCTTTCATTTTGTTTGTATTAGTAGGAATGACGTCAACTATTTGACTGGGTCCTGCTTGTGTTTGTAAGAATGACATCAACTATATGACCGGGTCCTGGCTGTGTTTGTAGGAATGGCACCAACTGTTTGACAGGGTCCTCGTTGTGTTAGTAGGAATGACATTGACTATTTGACCGGATCCTGATTGTTTTTGTAGGAATTGCATCAACTACTTGACTGTGTCCTGGTTGTGTTTGTAAGAATGGCATCAACTATTTGACTGGGTTCTGGATGTGTTTGTGGGAATGGCACCAATTATTTGACCAGGTCCTCGTGTTTGTAGCAATGGCATCAACTATTTGACCTAGTCCTCATGTTTGTAGGAATGTCATCAACTATTTGACCGGGTCCTGGCTGTGTTTGTAGGAATGGCATCAACTATTTGACAAGGTCCTGGTTGTGTTTGTAGCAATGGCATCAACTGTTTCACATGGTCCTCATGTTTGTAGGAATGACATTGACTATTTGACAGGGTCATGATTGTTTTTGTAGGAATTACATCAACTATTTGACCGGGTCCTGGTTGTGTTTGTAGGAATGGCATGAACTATTTGACCGGGTCCTGTGTGTGTTTGTAGCAATGGCATCAACTATTTGACTGGGTCCTGTGTGTGTTTGTAGGAATGGCATCAACTATTTGACCTAGTCCTCATGTTTGTAGGAATGACATCAACTATTTGACCGGGTCCTGGTTGTGTTTGTAGGAATGGCATGAACTATTTGACCGGGTCCTGTGTGTGTTTGTAGCAATGGCATCAACTATTTGACTGGGTCCTGTGTGTGTTTGTAGGAATGGCATCAACTATTTGACCTAGTCCTCATGTTTGTAGGAATGACATCAATTTATTTGATCAACTATTTGGGTCCTGGTTGTGTTTGTAGCAATGGCATCAACTATTTCACATGGTCCTCATGTTTGTAGGAATGACATTGACTATTTGACAGGGTCATGATTGTTTTTGTAGGAATTACATCAACTATTTGACTGTTTCCTGGCTGTGTTTGTAAGAATGGCATCAACTATTTGACTGGGTTCTGGATGTGTTTGTGGGAATGGCACCAATTATTTGACCAGGTCCTCGTGTTTGTAGCAATGGCATCAACTATTTGACCTAGTCCTCATGTCTGTAGGAATGTCATCAACTATTTGACCGGGTCCTGGTTGTGTTTGTAGGAATGGCATGAACTATTTGACCGGGTCCTGTGTGTGTTTGTAGCAATGGCATCAACTATTTGACTGGGTCCTGTGTGTGTTTGTAGGAATGGCATCAACTATTTGACCTAGTCCTCATGTTTGTAGGAATGGCATCAACTATTTGACAAGGTCCTGGTTGTGTTTGTAACAATGGCATCAACTATTTCACATGGTCCTCATGTTTGTAGGAATGTCATCAACTATTTGACCGGGTCCTGGTTGTGTTTGTAGGAACGGCATGATCTATTTGACCTGGTCCGGGTTGTGTTTGTAGGAATGCCATCAACTATTTGACCGTGTCTTGGTTGTGTTTGTGAGAATGGTATCAACTATTTGACCGGGTCCTGGTTGTGTTTGTAGCAATGGCATCAACTATTTGACATTGTCCTCATGTTTGTAGGAATGTCATCAACTATTTGACCGGGTCCTAGTTGTGTTTGTAGGAACGGCATGAACTATTTGAACGGGTCCTGTGTGTGTTTGTAGGAATGGCATGTACTATTTGACCGGGTCCTGGTTGTGTTTGTAGGAACGGCATGAACTATTTTACCAGGTCCTGTGTGTGTTTGTAGGAATGGCATGAACTATTTGACCGGGTCCTGGTTGTGTTTGTAGGAATGGCATGAACTATTTGCCCGGGTGCTCTGTGTGTTTGTAGGAATGCCATCAACTATTTGACCGTGTCATGGTTGTGTTTGTGAGAATGGTATCAACTATTTGACCGGGTCCTGGTTGTGTTTGTAGCAATGACATCAACTATTTGACTGGGTCCTTATGTTTGTAGGAATGGCATCATCTATTTGACCGGGTCCTGGTGGCCTAATCTGGAGGAACTGTTTGAGAATGACGTTCCCGTCTACCGGTTCATCCAGAAGCCCGGTGACCTTGTGTGGGTCAACGGCGGCACCGTCCACTGGGTTCAAGCCATTGTAAGTGACCACAGCCAGCTTATGTAATAATTATATTGTTTCTCTAACTTTGGAGCTTTGTAAGTGCATCCCCACCGAGGCGCCAACAAGGTCCACTCCCCTGTTTCTAGGTTGCCTAGCTTCCACGCCTCTTATTTAGCAATTGGCTGTATACTTCGAGAAAACACACAGGTAGTTATTTAGAGTTACTTTCTTTTCTACGGTGTACAGATTATGTTGTCAGTCATTCCCCTACAAAACACTGTTTAACAATTTTGCAATTTAATACCCACTTTGTCATGTCAGGTCAAATAGGTTCTCATTATCTGAGTTTAAATATGTTGGTGATTAACGTGCCGCAGCAAACTGGTTACTACGCCGTGCATGAGAGCCAAAAATAGCTGTCTAAATCACATCAACGTTTTGATTTGGGCAGACACGTCTCCCTTATAATTTCTTCTTTAAATGTCCGGGATATTTTCGTTGACAAATAATGCTAAAGTAATGCAATACTAAATGATGGTATGAGCATTGGTTTTTCCACACATCCCAATTGTTTTTGCTTAGTTTTACCGATGGAAAAAAAATACTGATATTTCAACAAATGAGGTGTGATTTTAATGCTTATAATCTGTTGAATCCAGAAAAAGGTGTAATACTATATTTTACGATTGTTCAACTTAATACCCACTTTGTCATGGCTGGTGACACACTGTGTAGAAAGACGACTCATTCTGCCAATAATATCTATAAAAAATGTTGCAATTTAATACCCACTTTGCCGTGAAACGTCAAATGCCTTCCATTGACACGTGACATGACAGTGTCGGTTTGTGCGTGTGTCAACAGGGCTGGTGCAACAACATCGCGTGGAACGAGGGACCGTTGACCTTCAAGCAGTACATGCTGTCAGCCGAGCGCTACGAATACAGCAAGGTACAGCTGTGCAAGTCGCTAGATCCCATGGTGCAACTGTCGTGGAACCTCGCACGCAATGTCCATGTCACCGATGCGAGACTCTGCGACCTCATCAAGACATGTCTGTGTCACTCTCTCCGACATAGTCGCGTCATCATCGACTACGCCCACTCTCTAGGCAAGGAGGTGAATTTCTACGGACACGCAGAGAATGAGGCGCGTGACTGTCCTCATTCATTGCCATAGCATGTGGTAGTTTAGGGTAATTAGTTAATTGATTTAATTTGGATTTGTGCATTAGTGCCGGCTGCAGAGAGTTACGCTCAGCGACCCATAATGCGTTCCTAGCGACTGTGGCACGCAGTGTCCAGCTTGTATATGCACACGTTAAAATTAACTGATGTGGATCAACCACAGCGTTTGTTGTGAAACAATAACTTAGTTGAGAATAGCCATGATATAATATAATGAATGATTTTGGATATTACAATAATGTTAGAGAAAAATCTCACGTGCAAAACTATTTACACCAAAAGTAATAGGACAGGGTACCGCAAAATTTGTTTACACGTGGGCCAAATGTTGTCGCAAAACAACCGTCATACGATATCGAAGCTTTTCATGATGTTCTAATTTTAGTTGTTTCCAGCGCTCCACAACGTTCTGTTAACAGACTAGTCTGTATATGTACCAATTACCAAAACAATTGGTCCTTAACATCAAACTTCTTGTGCGTTACATTTCATAGTGACCCGCTCTTGAATATATATTGTACCGTACAGAACTTCAAGCCGTTCGCATATCGGATCATGTCTGAGAGAGTTACACGAGTTTAAAATATGATACCCAAACGCAATCAGAACGTCCGTGACTATTTGACTTTACCACATCGAACACACGTTTTACTGATTAATTTGTTTCCATAATATAATATTTTCTTAACTGTGTTGCGTGGAACACGTGTTGCATGTATATATTGTACACTTTGAGAGCATTGTCACTTATCATTTATATTTAATTCTGGTTGGATTTAGTCTATGAATTTGATTCATGGCAATAAATCAAGAACATTTTGGCATTCAATATTTCAATTACAGCTATCGATACATTTCAAAAGTGTAAAATAAGCAATATTTGTTAAATTACTTAAAATGCCTATTTATAACATATTCAAGTTTGATCTTGCGGAAGCAAATATGTCTGTTGTATCAACTATGTATCCAACTAGCATATTTTCGTCACGGACGTGACGTTGTTTGTGAATGCGACTCATGGATGGCCGTCCAGTTGCTACAGTGTATCTTTGGGCTATGTAGAACTAAAAAACTCATTCATTGTATATATCTCTGAATTGTTCTTGTTTCTTTAGGTTTTGGGGACAGTGTTGTAGACAGTTCTTTCTTAAACAAAATGTATTATTTCGTCAGCTTTATTACCTTTATTAACAGAAATGTAACCAATTAAAATTATATATCTCAGCTGGTTGATACTTGATTGAAGTTAACTAATGTCTCATTGAATTGTACCATTAGCCTGTAGATATGAATTCTTTGTAATTTTACTTTATTTGTTCACATTTTCTAGCAGTAATATGTCCTTGAATGTTGAAGGCCAGATTCACAAAGAGATGTTAATATGATGAAGAGAAGGTAATTATGTGCAATGATACCACTAGATCATGCCAACAGAAGTTATGGTCAGATGCAAAGTATTTATTGAGCGCAAATGCCAAATATACCAAATACTTACTGAATATTTTCCACACAGCAACAGATTTGTAGAGGAAAGAAATCTTGTGATGCATTTACTTAGAATGTGCAACATTTCACATGTCCCATGCCTGCCTTTGTAGTTTTATAGAGTTGGATGAACCATGTGTGGTCTAATGATATCTATGTTCAAAATACAACATTGTTGCCTTTTATTTTAGATGCCAGTATGTTATAATGAAAATGTCAAAAGCTCGTGGTAAAGAAACGTTAGGTTTTCGTCGTTCATTATTTAAAGATTTATTGACATGCTCGTCTAGCTGTGGATGTCTGCCCTGGTGAAAACTGGATGCCCATTGGTTCCAAGATGAACACAGTTGATGGTGTGTAGATCCACATTTAACTGAGTAATGTTGGATGTCTGTCCATATTGGTGGTAATAAGGGATGTTCACGTGGTTCAAGTATGTATTCTATCAATTGTAACTTGTTTATTATTTATTTTTATATAAAGAAACACAAGAAGAACATTATTTTGCTATTTCCTATCTTGAATGTCTTTGAAATAGTTGACATTCATTAACACTGTCTCTTGAAACTTATTTAAAAAGTCATGGTGGCAATAACAGTACAGACTTTACTAAACACATATAGTTGAATATAATACACCTTTATGATAAACACATCAAGAACTGGCATTATGTTAGTTAAGCAAAGAGCAAGCCGATTCATACTTTTAAATAAATCCAGATAAGTGAAAACAAAAACACTCCTCGCTCATTACCTCTGATCATGGGACAAAGTAAAAGAGAATTGCCTGTTTTAATAGACATGTTTGTCTGAAAATATTGTTGTCATACTGATTACCAATGCCTAGTATTATTCAGCATGTGTGTACATGGTCATATATGTGTCAATAAATTTGTTACAAAAATGTTATCTTGTTATGGCAAGTGTTCATATGATATTGTGGAACCCTGATAATGTAGAAACCATAACACCAGAACATAATATACCTTGTAATATGCACGATTAATTTCTGTCAAAATCCTGAAAAATACATTAGTGACTAACGTCTATATTGTATGAAGTTAAAATTGCACAACTAACAAAAGTACCTGGTCAAAACAGTTCGGTATTATCCAAAGTTTTGCAAACACTACATTTAAAATTGGCAAAATTGACTATTGCATTACAGCAGCACCTATCCTTGGCAAACACCCCAGGAAATATATGTATCAGCAGTATAGCCGCTCATACTAGAGTACAGTTTTAGTTGTCGAACATTAGCATGGGGTCTTTCTGTAGAAACCATGCAAGTTGGATCCTTTCCTCCAGCCATCTTGTTATTGCTAAGCACATAGACAACATTTGTATCACATGTTTGTGTGCAATGATATCTATATACAACTGAGTGATGTTGGGGGTGAAGGTTGAAATACTCCCTTGTTGATGTGTTTTCTCTGTGAATTAAAAACAAATTACAAATTCCTAAATTGTTATTCCACTTGGGTTGTTTGTCTTCCACCCTTGTTTCCATGACAGAGTCATTGCTTAGCCTTCTGAAGTTTCTTCCTACCTAGCTGCCATTGCCATGTTATATGTGGCATGCTAACTTGCAGTGCTATTTCCAATAGTTTGTGAGTGGAGTTAACTTACTTTAGGTGGAATTATTGTAAACGGCGTTATTGAATGGAATAAGTAGATCATCCCTTGTAACATTATACTATACATTTTTATATCCATATCTAACGTATTGTGTCGAAGTGTGGGGAGGAGCATATAATACACATCTTAGTTCTTTATTCAAATTACAAAAGTATGCAATTCGGTTAATTATGTCAGATTCATACAGAGCGCACACAGACCAACTATTCCAGAAGCTGTCTATTATACCAATAAAAAAATCTACGAATACACGATTGTGCTGTTTATGTACAAAATCGTTAAGAATATGTTTCCGTCAGTTATGACAAGGATGTTCATTAGAAATAACGAACTACATGAACACAGGACACGCAACACAGAATTACTACATGTGCCGACTTCAAAAATTAATGTATTATATAAAACCATTAGATACCGAGGTGTCAAATTATGGAACTATATGGCGACAACAGTGGATTGTAATTGTAATTATGTATTAGCAACGTTTAAACGTCAACTTAAGAATTTTTTGCTAGTAAATAATATTAATGACTTATATAAATAGCATTCTTTGTTGCAATTTTAAATGAAACATTAATGAAAACAGTACTGCTGTGATTCGTGTTGCTGTTTTTCTTCTTTCTTCAATCATACAAATTGTTATCTTGCACCATGAAATTTACATATGTATCACATGTATTGTGAGGGCTAATCAGCCACTCGTGGCTTTATACCCTCATTACAGAAACCATGGCAATCTATGTATGTAATTGATTGGAATTTATCACAGTTTCTGTAATAAACCATTATTATTACTATATTATTATTATTAAGTGTGTGTGCACAACCAGTAGTGTATGGTTTATGTACATCAGCAGGGATCGAACCTGCCACACACAACACTGAAACACTATTGTCATAAACAAGACAGTTCAACAGTTCTTAAACAATCAAATGACATAGTATGTCTGCATTTACAACACAATACTCTAACAGCATTCAGTCACGACTATATTGTTACTATTGATGCACTTTTAGACGGTTAAGTCCACAAAAAGCGCTCACCCTTGTTCGTCATCACCCCATTCAGTGTGGCCCTGTGTGACTGGCCGCGAGTACTGTATAAATGCCTGTCAACTCTCTGTCTTCTTCTCTGTGACACAATTTCCTATATCAAACAGTGTGTGTGTGTGTGCACGCGTGCATGCGTGTGCATGAGTGTGACATGTATCCCTGTCAACTGTGTATATCAGTCAACTTTCCATATCCCCAGGAGAGGCATACCTAAGGCAATGTTATCAGACCACCCTTTATGTCACATTGTGCAGGTGACTTATGAAAGAACCTGCATTGCCGTCTCCTCCCTAGGACTGAAAAGTGACTTCCTGGAATAGAGTGCCAAGACACTTGTTGATGTCAGCAGGAGAGCTAAGCACAATAAACATGTCTCTGCAATCAAATATAGAAATAGGACCAGAGTAGGTCTGGAGACAACAAATAAGGAAGAAGTCATTCCAAGCATACTGCTAGACACCAACTTCCGTAATGTCTAGGAAGGGGATATTCATACAATAACTGTATATCTTACTGGATAACATCTCAGAATTTTAGCTAGGTTGGAAGTACGTTATTATTTAAACAGACACTCCGGATTTCGACATACACATATTTTGAAACAATGTTGGTGGTCGGCAGTTACAATGGTAAAATATAGCCCAAACGAATTAGAATCTACATCCACACATGTCATAAATAGTTACAGTTGAACCTCGGTTAACGGTCACATCATTACTATAGCCACATTGCAATTAAGGTCACCCTAGGACAGTCCAAAACTGGTTCCATATATAGTGTAAAATATAGGAAATTAGTCCCACTAATATGGTCACCTCGCTATTCAGGTTATTTTACCCAGTCCCAATGGCGACCTTAATAGTGAAGTTCCATATATATATATATACATATATACATATATATATTTATGTGGGACAGTGTTCCCTGTTAGTGTAGTGGTGTTACTGACTCAGAATCGTAGCTAGTTTGCTGTAAATAACAAGGCAGATGTAAGTTTGTACCAGAGCTTTGTATTAAGCCAAACATTAAACCATACAATACAATATATACATGAAGTGCCTTAGCCTATATAATTCTAATAAATAAATTACAGCAAAGGTGAGGGGAACCAACCACACCCGGCCATTTAGAATGGCCCCCCCCACACCCTAGGATTCTGTGTTACCGGACCATGTACAATCACCGTTTTTAAAAATAAGTCAACATCCTAACTCTTGCAGTTATCATGCCCCACCTAAGTAGAAAGCATACTGCTGCAAGTTAGTCTTGGCTTGTAATACCAGAAAGTTTTACACATGTGCAGCAAACCATGCCCCACCTAAGTAGAAAACATGTAATCTGACAATCCGTTAACAGGACCGTGTAGTTCCATAGGTATTCAAAGAAATGCGCATCTCTTTGCTATATCACTCAATGCCCCACCTAAGTAGAAAGCACATCATGATTCCAATACAATTTGTACCACTGGTTTATAGTTAGTGTGTATATAGTAACTTTTTAATTTCCACATTGTTACATCCCATGGTGTCCCACCTAAGTAGAAAACACCTCTGATGTTGCAACAATGCAGCAAATTTGTTGAAGTTATATGTTGGGCCTGTAACGTGTTTATTGCAGCTGTAGCATGGGGATTCTTATGTATTTCTTAAAAGCCTGGGATTTCCACCGCCCCATTCGTTGAATTTCCTCGTCTGCTACTCCTTGCATAGCTGCTGTTGTTGCTGCGCCTATGCGGAAACTATGCCCCTTGTATGATGAATTGGAAAGGCCTGCCCAAGCCAACGACTTTTTTAATTGGTCGCCAAAGAAAGATTTTGACACTGGAGTGCCCCCAGGAAATATGAACAATGGTCCTGGAGAATTGCGTCTTACTGCGAGGTAAGATTTGATAGCTTGAACTGGACAGAATGGGGAACCTGCGTGTGCTGAAATAACCAAGGATACTGGAGGACCCTGATAGTGTTTATATGAATGAAAGACCACTGTGCATTGTTCTGTAGTAACTGAAAGCTGGTTCAACTGCAATACACTGTTAGACTGAGATGCCTTAGTTACAGCAATTTCTCCAATTCTAAGAAATGCATGAAAAGCCAACAAATACATAGCTGTAGTCAGAACGTTATTATAATAACAAATGGAGACGTGAGGTGAAGAAAGTACCAATTGGTGTAAAATTGACTTTGTTACCGGCGCCCGCTGATCATTTGACGGCCTGAGCTTGGCAGCCCCATGCAACAGCTTCCTGACTACAAATGCGGCAGATGGATCCTCCAAGTTGTGCATCTTATGGATATAAGAAATTGCTGATAACGCACTAGTGATTGATGATGATGCATACCCTTTTTGGAAGCAAAATGCTATAAAGGAAACAACTGCTGGCGTCTTAGCTGGAAACCAATATGTTATGTGAAGTTCTGACTGACAAAATTGTTTAAACTTTTCAACATTCTTTTTGTAAGCTCTTGTACTTAGACTACATAGCGCACCTTCCAACAGCTGTTGTGTTACAGTGGCCAGGGCATGAGATTCGGCGGGATGACCGACTGTTCTCGCTTGAGGCCATACTGCTTGCGCATTTCGGGGGTATCCTGGAATCGAGATAATGTATCAGCGATTACATTCTGTTTTCCTGGAACGTGTTTTGCCCTTAGTATCACATTATTTCGCATCAGGGACACTGTCATAGTACGGATGAGGGACATAAGTCTTTTATCTTTACTTGTTTGATTGTTTATGACATAGACAACCGATTCGTTGTCACATAGCACGAGAAGCCGCTTGTCTGTAAGGACCTCAGACCACAAGCTCAATGCCAGAACAATTGGGAATAATTCCTTGACCGCTATATTGAACTCCAGCCATGATGGAGGCCAATAACCCTGAAACCACTGACCTGTCAATGTGCCCGCAAACCCCAAACCAGAGGCATCTGTGAATAGTTCTAACCTTTCCGAGGACTGCCACTCATCGTGAATAATGAGAGATGTCCCATTAAAATTTTTCAAAAACATGTACCAAGCAGCTAAGTCGAGTCGCGCTTCCTGTCCTAAGCGAATGTGGAAATGGGGTTTTACCAGACCTTTTGTAAGATCGATTAATCTTCTTAAAAATGGACGGCCACCGACAACGACCTTTGTTGCGAAATTTAAAGATCCTATACACGACTGAAGTTCCCTCAATGTAACTTTCTTTCGTCGACTAAATGACTTGACTAAAGTAATAGCTGCTTCCAGTTTGTCCTGTGGCAATCTGGCCTGCATAAGCAAAGTGTCTACCTCAATACCATGCACTGTTACGCATGTAGATGGTACCACGGTTTTACTATGTTTCACTGGAATTGACAACAAATTAGCCACAGATAGAAAGTGTTGCAGATATACTTGGCAAACCGACTCAGATTTTGCCAAGAAAATGAAGTCGTCTAAAATATGACTCATAGTTGTAACGTGATATAATCTTTGTAAAATCCACTGCAGAGCGCAACTGAACTGCTCAAAGACCTTGCAGGAAATGGAACAACCCATTGGTAGGCATTTATCATAAAAATACTGACCACCGAATCTAAAGCCTAGAAGATGGTAATCATCAGGATGAACAGGTATAATTCGGAACGCCGACTCTATATCTGCTTTAGCCATAAAGCATCCCTGGCCCAATGATGTTAACAATGAAATAAAATAATCATAATTCTCATACGACACAGAGCAGCACTCCTTTGGTATTCCAAAGTTAACGGAATTCCCCTTTGGAAACGACAAATCATTAATAATTCTAAACTTCCCTGGCTCTTTCTTTGGGATGAGACCTAAGGGTGATACAACCAAATTATGAAACGGTGGTGCTGAAAAGGGGCCTGCAATATGACCCAATTGCTGTTCTTTGTGAATCATTTCTGTTGCAATAGACAAGTTTTCCATAATAGAAGGATGATTACTTGGCATCGGTCTGTCAGTTAGGTCCCCATGGAACGCAATACGGAAACCTACCGAAAATCCCAAACATATTTCGTGCAGCAAATCCTGGTCATATTTACTTTCGTTTAGGAGCCTGAAGAGCTGGTCGACGTGTATAGGTGTTGGGAGCCTGGGTTGGACCCTGGGGTTGGCCTGGACGTTTTGCTGGACATTGCGATGCGGCATGGGGACCGTGACAGGTGTGACAGCCATGAATGTAGGGACACTTTGTGTTTCTGCAACGGCCATAGGATGCGAAGGAGTAGCAGTATCCTGGGGGACAGCTGGCAAGAAAGGGCTGTTTCTTGGGAAAGGGCTGTCTCCTCACTGGGAAGACATGACTCTGGACACTGGTAGCCTGGCGAGTGACGGAATAGAAAAGCTCTTGGTGTAATTTGAACCAAGGCATGGAATTATGTGCCCGCAGCTTGCGGAAATTTCTGTCGTATGCCAGAAACAAGCTGGGGCGTGTGTCATAAGACATGGTGCGAATGAGCTGCATATATTTCAGAATGTCGGGAATGTCGGTTTGATGGCGTTCAGTATAAATGGCAGTATAAATGAGAAATGCGTCGGTCCACTGTTCTATATTACTAATTTTCTTTGTGGGTTGATCTCTAACCTGGACTACAGGCTTACTGGTGACTGAATCCAACAGATACATGGTTTGCGGGGCAGAATCCCCCACTAACATTTCTAGCTCGACAAACTGTTTTGCCCATATTTTGGCCTTGATTTTAGTATCCACTAAGCTACCCAATGGCACAGATGAGAGGGACTGCATTTCACATGGAAAGGGTTCCTCTACTTCCATCTCACCTATAACACTGTCATTGTCTGAGTCTGCCGTGGCAGCGGATCCTGCTGCTGCCGCCGGTTTCCGCGTTGGTCTCGCTCCATCATCTGATGTGGTTGGGGCGGCCGTCGTGGCTGGGACTGCTGCTGTGGACGCCATGCCCAAAACAACGTCACCGATCGACTTGATTTGCTGCTGCATGAGCGCCATCTGCTCATGCAGGGTTGCGATATCCCCGGGTGGTGTCACGGGTGGCAACACTGCCACATCCTGTGCCTCTGCCTCGGGTCCTTGGTCCACTGTGCCGGTACGTCTCCGCTTGGACGTCCGCATGTTCGCACCGTCCCCGTATCGTGCTGGCGCCTTCGCTTTTCGTCCTTTTCTGGGTGGCATTCTGTAACGATACGAATACCAACCAGACAGCAATAGTCTATAATCCGAAGTGACACCTGGTCACTTTACTAATTCATTCAGCTGGCTGCTGATTTTAAAAGACAGCCAACAACGGACCTAGTGCCGTAACATCCGTATTTATTTTGTTCTCTCTATATACATATATATTTATGTTTGCAGCTATTTTGTGAATTACCAACGTCCAGGTTTGAAAGTAATTTTTTGCACCTGTTGCCCCACCTAAGTAGAAAACAACAATGCGGAAATTAAATTGTTTAGTATGTCACCGCGGGATGACATACATTATAACTTAAGTCACGTACGTTTCAATGTGTTACTTAATAGCCAATCCTGGCACAACCAACCACAAAACCGGCCAATCCTGGCACAACCAACCACAAAACCGGCCAATCCTGGCACAACCGACCACAAAACCGGCCAATCCTGGCACAACCGACCACAAAACCGGCCACAATCCTGGCACCACCAATCGCAAAACCCGGCCAATCCTGGCACAAACAACCACAAAACCGGCCAATCCTGGCACAACCAACCACAAACCGGCCAATCCTGGCACAACCAACAATGACCGTTGCCCCAAGGCTGTCATTAAATGTTGTTAATGCGATAATGTACCTCTTGTAAATGTAATTTTTATGCAATTATTAACCTCAATAACAGAATAAGAATGACCATTGGCCAAGAGGCTGTCAAACCATTTTGTTATTGCAATAATACGCCTGCACACTGCGCGTACATCCACCCTAGGACGAAGACAATTCTTAGATTAAGTTAATAATGACTATTGCCTCGAAGCTGTCAACAAGTTAAAGCATGTCTTAAATTGAATTCTCACACTAAATGGTAACATCCACCCCAGAAAAGAATGACCGTTGCCACGAGGGTGTCATCAAATTCTGTCATTGCAATATGCACCTCTTAAATTAAATTATCATACCAACATTTAATGATAAGGACGACCGTAGCCACGATGCTGTCATCAAATTTTATTATTGCAATAATGCACCTGTTTAACTTGTTTGTTCTCATATAAAGTCATATTAAAACTAATTGTTAAGCTAAATAACCGAATAAGAATTACCGTTACCACGAGGCTGTCGTCCAATTTGTATTCTTAAACGAAGCTACTAGCTGGGTCTTTACAATGTATTCGCAGCTGCGATAATCGCCCCACGAACACTGTTATAATATTTTCTGTGTCCCTCCTGATTTAAATGGACGCCATCGACAAGGTAGCTGGCCCAATCCGACCACAGACCCCGATGGCGCCAGAACGAAACAGTCTCGAAGGATTTTACTGCCTCCGTCATATACTGATTATATGCAACGACCCGCTCATTAAAATCATCGCGGACAAAGTAACTAGACTGAGTCGCGCTTCGGAAAAACATCTGCGAAATTACGACTCGCTTAACAGCGGCCATGACGGTCAAGTAGCTCGCGTAAGCGAGCACACTGTCTCCCAGTGGAATTGGGTCAACGGCCGAAATGTCGTTAGTACCGATCTCCAAAAAAACGATATCACTGCTAGCCACATCCTGCGTAAGCGAAAACAACTGCTTTACTTTCAACCCGCCTTTCGCTACAAAGGTCACCTGAAACCTCTCCGCGTCGAGGTCAAATTCTAAAGATTTATGTTCCAACGAATAGTGGGCTAAACGTCGCACAAAGGAATGACCGAAAACTTTTATGTCTAACAATAACATTGCGTTAGTAGGGAGAAATTATCTCACCCACGTGTAGACAACAGGTCTAAATGCAATGTAACCGCAAATTATCGCAGGATATAATAAACTCTCTTAAATCAGAGCAAACGAACAATATGTAAGAGACAAATGTAATACCTTTTCTCTGTGACAATTTCAAAGTGGGAAGCTAACATGGTGTCATGCCTTTATATACGCAGGAATTGTCACGTGACTTAGCTCCCCGGATATACCGTAAAAACCAAATTTAGGAGTCGGGCCAATGCCCACATAAAAGTCATTTGATGTGCATCATAATGTCATATTTATCATGTTCTACGTCAGTTTGTGTGGACTCTTCTAAGCGACGGCCAGAGAGAATCTTTTGGAGTCGTCCTGACTTCATGGAGTAACGGCCTGTCGCTCCGACTGGACCTTCCAGACGTAAACAATCGCACTGACTTTCAAGGTGTGTGCAGACGTAACATTAATTGAATTGTATTGCCTTCCACACGAGCAACAGCTTCGTTTCGACACCAGTATTTCGAAAACATTTCTTTGTCAAATCTTTTAAAATCCGCCTTAATGCGTAAAGAGAGCGTTCTAATAAATAGCGCTTTAATACTTAACGTTGTTACTTTCAGAAATTCATGCTTCGACTGATTACGTTTTGTCCAAATACTAAATTTTAATAGATTAATCATATACCTTAATAATTCATTAAAATGTGTTACAGAGTGTGTTTTGAATTTATTAAATAATATCGCATTAAGATAAATATGTACTTGACACCCTGTCAGTTCTAACAAGACTGACGCAACGAAGGTCCACAAACCACTGAGCACGGGGCATTCGTAAAATAAATGAGTTAAAGTTTCTGTTTTTTGTTTACACAAGTAACATTTTAATATTTTTGTAATGTTATACTTATACAATATACTTTGAATTGGTAAAATTTGGTGAGCAATACGCCAGGCAAGATCTCTGTACTTTGGGTCTATAAACTTGCAATGAACCCACTTCCATACTTCCGAGAAATTAATTGTCGGGTGTATACCAAGTATACGCGGTGGTTTTAGTCGTGTTTCTACGATATTCTGATATATAAATTTTGTTGTAACGGTTTGACGGGACATAAAATTTGGAACAAGTTTCTCGAATTGGCGAAAACAAGATAACGCAATTTAATAATAAGCTGGTATACTTTCTGAATGTGGAATAGTAAGTGATGCGAAGGATGATACATATTTTCTCAAATGTAACCCTATCCAATAAACAGCTAAGTATTTCCACTTTGCTTTATTTCCTTTAATTAATTGTAAGACTTGCATAATCCGAAAAGATTCTATTTTACTTTTAATGTCTACCACATTCAGACCTCCATGTTGATAGTCATTAAGGAGGGTTTCTCTCTTAATAGCTTCCGGCTTATTATTCCAGAGAAACTTAAAGAGAAGTTTATTTAGTTTGGCAAGAATACATTTCGGCATTGAAATCAGACTACCGACATACCATATAGAGCTGCAGAGGACTACATTTAAAATTGTGCTTTTCCCTTTTAAAGACAAGTCCCTTCTGCTATATAAGTTAACACACTTTTCAAATTTGGAAATTACCTTATCCCAGGTCTTTATATTGCCTGCTTTATTTCCCAAATATATACCGTAAAATTTATTACATTCGCTTGTCCAATTTAGGCCAACCGGTTGGTCTAATCGACCTCTCCATCTACCTAGCCACATTCCAAACGTTTTCTGTTTATTTAATAATGCCCCGGAAGCCAGCTCAAATAATTCAACCAAAATTAATATCTTTCTAACCGACTTTAAATCTGTAATAAAAATATTTGTATCATCAGCATACTGACTTATTTTACAGTCTTCTTGTGCACCCGGCAAAGGGATCCCTCTAATCGTCTGATCCATTCGGATTTTGTGAGCAAACGGCTCCATGCAAAGAACATATAAAAGTGGAGACAAACTACAACCTTGTCTCACACTACATTTTACTGGAAACTCTCTACTCACAAAACCATTTACAAGAACACTGGAATATATGTCTGTATATAACAGTTTTACCAGGGATATAAATTGAGGGCCAAATCCAAAGCTGTATAAAACTTTAAATAAATATGCATGTGACACTCTGTCAAAAGCCTTCGACTGGTCCAGAGAAATAATTGCGGCTGGCATATTCTTATGATTGACATATTCAATTAAATTCCTAATTAGATGTACATTATCTTGAATCGTACGACCTGGTACTGAACATGTTTGATCCGGATGTACAATTTCTTCCAATACTGTTCTTAATCTTAATGAAAGTACTTTAGACAATATTTTATAGTCGCAATTTAATAGAGAAATAGGGCGCCAATTTGATAATATGTCTGCATTATCTTTATCTTTACAAATTAATGTTATTAAGCATTGTCTTTGAGTCTGTGGAAGTGTCCCTTCTAACCAAACACGATTAATTAGTTTTACGAAAGCTTTACCTATATAAGGAAAGGCAAAGTTATAAAATTCTTTCGTTAGACCATCTGGACCAGGGGATTTATTATTTTCCATTTCTTTCAGTGCCTGCTTACATTCTTCTAGCATGATATCACCTTCACAGTGTTTTGAACTTTCTGAGCTTAATGTAGGAATATCCTGCAGAAAATATTGATCTAACGAACTATCAACTTGTTTTTTGCTATACAGCGTTTCATAGAATTTGCTGCATTCTTCTTTAATTCCGCTGTTTGTTTTGATCGATTCACCTTTATCGTTCTTAAGAATTTTGATATATTTATCAGAAGCCGACTTTTTTTCTTTTTGTAAGAAGAATCTCGTAGGTTTTTCGTTTGTCTCTAACCATTTGGCTTTGGATCTAATTTTCGCTCCTTCCATGAAAGTTTCGTTTAATGTATCTATCACACTTTGTGCTTGTTTAATTTGGTTTATTAATTCTGGTGTTGTTCCTGTATTTTCTTCGCTTCTAATTAAATTATTTAGATCTCGTCTTGCTTCTTTTAATTCTACTTTGCTAATACGCGATAATCTCATAGAATGACATATAATTAACTTTCGAAAATGCAGTTTACATTTGTCCCACCAATGTGAATCTTGTTCAGGTATCGACTCTAAAGATTCCCATAAATTGTTTAAGTCTTCTTGAAAATGTGGATCTTTTAAGGTATTATTGTTACATTTCCAATAACCTGGCCCTTGGTTAACTTCTTTATTTAGTGTGATATCCATTTGTACAATATGATGATCAGAAACCATGTGGCTAATAGGTTCATGTTTAACATACTTTACATTATTTATGAGAGATTCTGAAATATAGAAGCGGTCTAATCTACAACATATAGAATGCAGTGAATTTCTCCATGTATATTCTTTCTTTTGAGGATTCATTTTTATAAATATGTCTACCAATTGATTATCTTCACAAACTTTAATTAGATTCTCACTCGCTAAATTGCCGTATAGGTCATTTCCGCCACATTTGTCTAGATTGACATTGGTTACGCAATTAAAATCACCTCCTTTTATTGTGGGATATTTTCCTTGTAAAAAATATTTAAAAGATTCAAAAAATGTTTTACGTTCTCTCGGAATAACGGGGGCATAAATATTAACTAATTTCAATATTTGACCATTTATGTTCACTAATAAACATATTAACCTTCCTTCATTGTCTCTGTCTGTAGATATTATATTAAATTTAAAGCCCGGTCTAAACCAAATACCAACCCCTTTCGACCTATCTGACCCATATGACCAAAACAATTTCCCTCCCCACTGTGTAGTCCAATTTGTTCCAGTTTTTTGGGAAGAACAATGGGTTTCTTGGAGAAAACAAATATCTACTGAACTAGTTTTTAAATTTTGAATAATTGAAACACGCTTTTTGAAATCTTTTAAACCTCTACAGTTTAGTGAAACCACTCTCATTATGTTGTTGTTTCCCATTTGGTTTTTCTTTTAGTCCCCGCCTTTCTTCTTGTTTGAAATGGACTCCAACTCCTGACATGAGTTGTGATCGGAGTCCTCCTCCGCTATCACCAGCTCACCCGTTGGAGGGCTAACCGGCGAGGGTGGAGGAGACACTTCGTGATCTTTTTTTCCGTTTTACCTCTTCCCAGCTCATCTCTCCTTCCTCGGGAGACATGTTCTCTGTTTCCTCATTCGAGAACACATCTCCCGACACCGGGGTCGATCTTTCAGGCAGTAAACTACTTTCCTCATCATTATCTGCTGGTGGGTTACTGTCTTTATTCCCTTTGACTGGTGAAGGATTGCTACTATCCCCTCCCTTCTGTTGTAACACTAATAGTTCTTTCTCTCTTCTAAGTCTATGTCTTGTTGCTTCCTCTATACGTGGAATATCTAGCTTCTGGATACTTTCAGCGGCCACAAGCCACGCCTTCTTCTCCTCCTTAGATAAACCATCTAATGCTTTTCGCATTTGTTGCGACAGCGTTTCTACCTGTTGTTCTGGGTTACTAGCGTGATCTATGTTATCCCCCACGTAGGCTACATTGGCTCCACTTACTTTGTGCATTGTCACCGTCTTACCGCTGGCGCTGTCTCTGTCTGCGTTGTTACATAACGCTGCATTGTTTGGCTGCTCTATTGCTGTCGTGGCGTCCGGGGCTTGCTGCAAAGAGGTCGTCTGCCGCTCCTCCGTCACCTCTGCCTCGCTGAATTCCATGTCTTCTTGTCTCTCTTCGTTTTTCCTCAAAGCCCCTGCATAGCTTCTTGCTTTCAGTTCGCTACAACTTTCCGTAGTATGTCCGTACTCGCCATGGTGGCGGCAGTACGGCGTTTTACAATCTTTACGATAATGCCCAGTTTTACGGCATTTTAGACAAAGGGGTGGTCTACCTTTTACTGTAACCAGAAGTTCATAGCGTTCATATGTTTCCGGGTTAGAAATGGTGATAAGATGAGGTATTTCTCGCCTATCTCCTACCATGGACACATCACGTACACCTGTCGCCACCCCTTCGAACCCTGGACTTTGTGATTTCTCAAAGGTAATTGAAGTTACTTTTGCGTAACTGGACAGTTGATCAACAATAGCCGCATTGTTAACATACGGCGGAGCCCAGTGTACACGGGCAACAAAGTGTCTGGTGTCTGCAGACTTGATTCTAAACCTTTTACCTTTCACTTCCAATGCCCCTGCTAGTATTAGCTTGTGTTTGACTTCTACGCTATGCACAGTCAAATACCATTCATTGTTCTTGTGTAAAGGACCAAACGCTAACACATTCTCACTTACTTTCCCTGTCAAGATTTCAAGACTGTGGAGGAAATCCTCTCTGGTATATGGGCGGCCATCGAAAGGTCCGACCAAAATAACACTGCATTCCTGGACTTTCTCCCATTCGTCGTCCAAATGGACCGTCATACCTGAAACAGAAAAAGACACGATATTAAGCTGATTAAAACAGATACTACACTTTGATCTTAGCCAAAAGGCCGAGAAGCGATTTGTTATCATTCACACGCGGACGTCGGTGATGCAGTGCTCAATTCGGCGTAGAGACAACATTCTGTTGGTTTCGGTCATCTCAAACTTGACGTATAGCCGGGTATCGTGCGCGCAGAGGTGGGAGCCCAAGTTGTGTCCTCTGGTGATATCAACAATATATGCTGAGTACGCATAGAACAACAGAGGCCCCAGCACTGAACATCGAGGGACGCCATAAGCGACGCTAGATTTGATGGAAGCGCCACCTGGTATATTTACTGACTGCGACCGGTCGGTTAGATATGATCGCATCCATGCCAGCACGGAATCAACCATTAAGAAGCGTTGTTCTAATCGGCTGAGCAGAATTTCATGGTCAACTGTGCCGAAGGCGGCCGACATGTCAAGTAGAACCAGGATGACTCCATACCGCCGGTCTAGCGCCTCGAGGATGTCATTATGTACCAGAACTAGCGCAGTTTCCGTGGAGTGATGCGATTGGTAGGCTTGTTGGTATCGTTCAAGAATATTAGTATCAGTCAAGTGGTCGACCAGACAGCGTGCAACATACCTTTCGAATAGCTTTGACACAAAAGGCAGGTTTTATATCGGTCTACAGCTGTCCACATTTTCCTTGTCGAGATTTGCCTTCATAAGCACAGGGGTGACGTTGACAAGTTTCAGGCAGCATGGAGCAACACCAGATGCTAAGTTCTCACTGACTTCTTTCAGCAGCCATGTTGGTAGGGGATCGAGCCCGCACGATGTTGTTAGTGACTTGTTGAGCATATTGCGGATGTCTGATGTAGTCGCAATCGGAAGTGAGTGAAGTTGATTCCCAACATTAAAACATACTAATTTTACTTTAACCTATATGAATTTTAAAGCATTTTTTCAGTTTAAAAATAAAACCCAGGTACTTGTGATATTAGCTGTGGTATGAGTAGATAAATATGGACGATGTTGTTGACTTCAGGACTGGGAGGAAAGGAAGTCTTGAGAGTATCATGCATGCTGAACACATGCGGCAACATGTAAATTGGTAAGTCTCACAAATATCTTGTACTTAAAAATGCAGCATGGAACAATCACAGGAAACATGCATGGCATTGCATACAGCTGTCCCAAGTTATGCAATCTTCATCAAACCGTCTCTTGCGTCTCTGTAGGTAGCGCCATGTGGCACACAAAATACCAAACTAAGCACTTGGTTTCTAACCTAACCATACAAATGACCAAGTTATCCCTTCTGATGGATAAGTATTTTTTTAGTTTATATAATAATTGATGTATCCACTACGTCGTGGTTTTGCTTACATCACAGTTGAATTTTGAATGTGACCTCCGTCAAGTTTTGCTTTGCCAACAATGTTGTTAATTGTTATATATACGTAAATTACATTACTATTGCTGCATGACATCTCCTAACATACTGTGGTCACTTTACAAACTTTGCCTTATATTTTTGCCATAAAGAAACACTTTTGTGACCAGAATTTCTACAAAATATTTGACGGAATGTCCGAACCCACTACATATTTTTTGATGACTTGACGGAGGTTTTGCTAGGCAACAGGTCACATGATGGAGACGTTATCTGTAGCATGTTCCGCCAGTATTGCCAGAGTGTTGACAGTGGTTGTTATGCTTCAGGTGGCGTGCCTAACCTGGACGGCATGACATTTGGTCAGCATGAGAAGATGCTGGAGGGTTGTGTCAGCAACCTGCACATCCAGGGCAAGGACCACTTGACCTCACCGCTGACGCTGTCGGGGTATGTCGTGGCGCCCTGACACCCCTCTTTGCTGCAGCCGTCCAGTTGATACAGTGTTTTTGTTTCTTTATGTTTTAGGGCTAGTGTTGGAGACAGTTTGTTTCTTAAACAAAATGTATTATTTTGTCAGCTTTATTAGTTTTATTAACATAAATGTAACCGATTAAAATGATATATCTCAGCTGGTTGATACTTGATTTGAAACTTATGTCGCCAACAGAATCTAGACACTGGAGCAGGTCTATGTGAAACAGGAGGTTAACTAATGTCAGAATGAATTGTACCATTAGCCTGTATATGTGAATTCTTTGTAATTTTAATTTATTTTCTAGCATGAAAATGTTGTCTTTGAATGTTGAAGGGCAGATTCACAAAGCAATGTTAATATGATGTAGAGATAAGGTAATTATATGCAATCATACCACTAGATCATGCCAACTGAAGTGATGGTCTGATACAAAGTACTTATAGTGCACAAATGCCAAATATGCCAAATACTTATTGAATATTTTTCCACACAGAAACAGAGTTGTAGGGGAAAGAAATCTGGTGATGTGTTTCATTAAAATGTGCAACATTTCACATGTCCCATGCGTGCTTTTGTAGTTTTGTAGAGTTGGATGAACCATGTGTGGTTTAATGATATCTATGTTAAAAATACAGCATTGTTGCATTATATGCCAGTATGTTATAATGAAAATCTCAAAAGCACACGGTAAAGAAACGTTAGGTTTTCATAGTAAACTATTTAAAGATTTATCGACATGCTTGTCTAGCTGTGGATATCTGACCTGGTGAAAACTGGAATGCTCATTGGTTCCAAAATGAACACAGTTTGTGGTGTGTAGATCTATATTTAGCTGTGTAATGTTGGCTTTTTGTCTATGTTGGGGGTAATAAGCAAAGTTCACACGATTCAAGTATGTGTACTATCAATAGTAACTTGTGTATTATTTATTTTTATATAAAGAAACACAATGTTTCCTCAAGAAGAACATTATTTTTGTTACTCCCTAACTTGAACTTGTTTGAAACATTTGATATTCAGTAACACTGTCTCTTGAAACTTGTATTTACAAACTCAAGGTGGCAATAACAGTACAGATGTTACTGGCAACGTATTGTTGAAAATAATGCATGCACCTTTATGGTAAACACATCAAGAACTGGCATTCAGTTAATTAAGCAAAGAGCAAGTCGATTCGTACTTAAATCTAGATAAGTGAAAACAAAAAGACTAGTTAGTCGCTCATTACCTCTGATCATGAGGTAAAGTAAAAGAGAATTGCCTGTTTTAATACACACGTTTGTCTGAAAATATTATTGTCGATTACCAATGCCTAATATTATTCAGCATGTGTGTAAATGGTCATATATGTGTAAATAAAGTTGTTACATACAGTGAAACCCTGATAATCTAGAAACAATATCATCAGGACATAATATTCTTTGCAATATACATGATTAATTTCTTTCGAAATGCAAACAAATACAGTAGTGATTAATGTCCATACTGTATGAAACATGTCAGTTCAAATTGCATAACCAACAAAAGTACCTAGTAAAAACAGTTCGGTATTATCCAAAGTTTTGCAAACTACTACATTTAAAACGTGAACAATTTACTATTGCATTACAGCAGTACACATACTGCACCCATCCTTAGCAAACACCCCAGAAGATGTAAGTATCAGCAGTATAGCCTTTCATACTAGAGTACAGTTGTAGTTGTCAAACATTAGCATGTGGTCGCCTACTGACGTCTTTCTGCAGAAAGCATGCAAGTTGGCTCCTTTCCTCATAATGCTAATTTGCTGTTCTATTTCCAATAGTTGTTTAAGTGGAATTAATCTAGTTTAGGTGGAGTTATTGTAAATGTTATTGAATGGAATAAGTGTGTGTGCACAACCAGTAGTGTGGTTATAAAAACACCAGCAAGGATCGAACCTGCCACACACAACACTGAAACAATATTGTCATAAACAAATACAGTTCAACAGTTTTTAAACAAACAAATGACGTAGTATGTCTGCATTTACTACGCAATACTTTAACAGCAATCAGTCACAAATATATTGTTTACATTGTTGGAAAAGTCATATGGTACATACACACATATGTGAAATTTGATAAATGCGTGTTAATGTTTCACAAAAGAGATAGTATCGTATGTTTGTATAATTTGACAAAAAAATAATACAATATATACTTGTTACGAAACTATCTGAACAAACATATCAACCCACTTTTTCAGTGTTAGGCTCCCAACTATTTACATTCTCGCTTGTTATATTAAGCCGCCGACCTGCTCCTGTAAAAGAAAACCAAATTAGCATTATATATTGGAATAATTAAATTTTACAGCTCAAATAATAAGTAATTCAAACATATTTCATACAGCAAACTTGTGAAAGTAAAGTACAGTTGGATGCTCTTCCGAAAATCAAATTTAGATATGTGTACATTATGTAAGGGGCCATCTAACAAAATATGGAGGAAGGTCTGTGGGCAAGCGTAACAAAGTGCTACATGAGTGTGGGGTTGTCTGCACCAGTCTTACGTAACGAATCGTAATATTTTAAAAGTTTATTCCAACAGCATTTCAATAGAAAACCAGCTACATACACTAAAAATGTTAAAAGCCCAGATAAATTTCAAGAGCATTCCAACAGAAAACCACCTCTATTATTATATCAACATTTAGAAGCTCAGCAAAAAATGACGCAAACTCATATGTGCAATCCAGTACATGAATTATGTTGAATTGAAATGGCTTGACGAGCATGATATGGGCATTCACAGCAATCCCCCATTTTAGAAACTGTATTGGTGTTTTGACCCCAATAATCCCTTTGGGCAACACAATGAATCCTTGGGAGGAAATTTAGTGTGGGGATAGACACGTCATCAAAAGTGTGTTTGCTATGTGACGAGTATATATGCAAAACACTAGTAGATGCATTTGTAGATGGTTAAGTCCACAAAACGACGCTTGTTGTCATCACCCTATTCTGCCAAAAAACGAATTAATATCTACATCCACACATATCATATAGTTACCGTTGAACCTCGATTGACGGTCACCTCATTAATACTCCCACATTACAATTAAGGTCACCCTAGGACATTAGTTCCATATATAATGTAAAGTATAGGAAATTAGTCCCACTAATATGGTCACCTCGCTACTCAGGTTATTTTTATGCAGTCCCAGTTGTGACCTTAATAGTGAAGTTCCATATATAATATTATATATATATGTATATATATATACGGCATATGGGGGGACTTTTATGCATACTTCACTGCATACAGGAGACTGATGTTTTAAGGAGACTGGCTCGATCCGGTCTTCTTAAAGTTTTGATATATTATTGAGCCGATATATTATTGCACAACTAAAGCATTTTATGTTACGAGTATCCTATCCTTGTTAGAAGTGCTCAATGTTGAAACAAATATGTCAGACAAAATTAATAAAGCCAAGTCGATGATGGAGATAATCTGACGTACTTTCGATCACATGGATAAAAAGTCTTTTTTTACAACTTGTAAGTCTCTCGTCCGCCCACACATTGAATATGCTAATCAGGTATGGGGTCCTCTCTTAATGACACATACTACAGTTCTTGACAATGTTCAGCACGGTGCAATCAAATCAATTCCTGGTTTCAAAGACCTTGAATACAAAGAACGTTTACAGAGACTGAAATTACCAACTCTATCATTCCGTCGCCTCAGATGAGATATGAATGAAATGTAGACATCAACACCCTTTAAAGAGCACAACGGAGAGCAACCAAGCTGGTCCCAGAAATAAGAAACGAACTATGAAGACAGGCTGAAACATCTTAACTTACCAAGTCTGGCTACCGAAGAAGAAGAGGAGACCTGATCCAAGTCTACAGAATTATCAATGGCATCGACGACATCAATCAAGAGGACTTCTTCATGATCACAACAAACCGCACACGAGGCCACAACAAAAAATTGTATAAGACACCAAGCAGACTTCATATTAGGAAAGCTCCTTTTCACAACGCATCTTCCTAGACTGGAACAACCTTTCTCAGCAAACAGTGAACGCTGAAAACAACCTCTCCTTCAAAACAAAACTCGACAAAGAATTGAAGATGGACAGGTTTAAATTTTAATAAAAGCACAAAATAACAAGACAAGCCACGTTCTCAATACCAAAATACGATGCATAAAGGCGGGTGTACACAAGGCTGTTATGCCCTACTTTAAAACCCGAAGATCCAGGCAAGTTATAAGATACTAATAGGGAAATATGACCCAGCAGCATTATGTAATTTTGGTTACATTGAGAGATAGCAAAGTACATACGAGAGGGCACTACCTAAAATATTTAAAGAAAGATGCCGATTAAATATTAGAAATAACTAATTTATATACCGACGCACAGATATATGAAACAGTTTCCCACAGTCTGTGGTTGATATTTCGCCGATGTAGTCGTTTGACACAAAAATAGATAAGTTATGGAAAAACCACCTTATGAAAACTGAAAACACTGCCCCACTCCTATCTTTGATTGTGCCAGACGTATGCGCACAGTCCGAGCAGATGTCAAAAGCGAGAGCTGGCATGTAAGATGCAGAGGCAGTAATGCCTACTGAAGCCAGAAGAGGACTACTAAAATAAGCTGAAAGATGTTATTCACTTTACTTTTGAGGTCTTGAAATGGCCCAACAACATTGAAGTTCATTTTTGCAAGACAAAAGAGAGAATCAGGAAGTGGGAGACACTGGAGCCGTTACTGCCTATGGTACAGAGCGAACTGCACCAATGATCGGCTCGGGACATCTCATCGGTTGCTCCTCATAACGCTACTCTGGAAAGTAGTGTCACAATCCTGATCTCTCACAGCTGACCCACCCCTGTGGCTGTACTCTGCAAGGGAGGGTAATATCGGCCCCTAAGCCATACGTCGTTCCCATAGACGTTGTGGTCATCCATGCCACGTGATATAACCCTATATATTGAGCACGTCAAGCTGCAATTAACATAGACAATTTACCTGCCTTTATACCCTGCCAAACACAGTCAGCCGGAATTGTGGTGTGAACTTTCAGCATTAATTAATCTTGCATATCTACACCTAGTGAAGTTATTTGTTCGATAGAATCGTATTAAAACTTTGGTCATATGTTATGTTACATGATATGATGTAGTAAACGTATGTATACGCGGCGTATATAATATTACTAATCTATTATATGTATTCTGATGAATGCAAGTTCATGGACAGTTATGGTTGACGCCGGAAGTGGCGAATCCAAGATGGCGCATTAAGTGAGTAAATTTCGAAAAGTCAAATCATATTTATTGTCTATGTATTATACCAACAACGATTAAAGTACAATACACAGTGCGGTATCAATGGTGAATTAAAAACAATAATAAATGTTTCAA